>JAODUO010000017.1:172500-232500 GCA_025642075.2 Ridgeia piscesae | reverse complement strand
TGCAATGTTTTGGCTACGGAGTGTTTCTGTTCTTTGCATTAAAATGCTATTTTTTTAACATGACATTCAAATGCAACATTTTCAAATGTGTTTGCTAAATACACGCTGTACATGTCCATACGATCGTAGACGTCTATGTTCAAGTTCCGTCTTTTTCTATGGTGTTGACCGGTTTCGTTGCAGACTCTCATCGTTAGTGGCGTTATCCTACAGTTATATTAATGATCGGGGCAACGAAGGTGGAGCTTTTTCGTTCACACTGCCTGTTTACGGGTTTGTTGACGACTCCTACTGGTTCTGTCCTCCCGGTAAACATGAAGTGACGGCGGCGCGGACACATTTGCTCAGAAATACACCCCTTTCGCCTTCCGACGTCTGTTAACAGTGTAACCGAAGCGGAGAAGCTGAAGTTATGGCGCCGCGGCGGATAAAATGTCTCTAGTGTTCCACAGCTTCCACCCCCCGCCTTCCGACGTCATGATCCCAGACCTAGTCACCCTGACAGCCGAATGGTACTGAGTATCCGGTTTTGGTTTTTAGCCCTCCCGATAATTCATTCCCGCATCAGTGTACATGGCACACGTGCAGTAGTTTAGTGGGCAGTAGCGGCCTCTTGTTGCACCACACACTGCTTGCATTCCGAAGGACGCCATTTTAATGGGTGGAATGTGTGCAACATCCACCAACATTGCGAGGCAACACATTCAAAAGACGGCACAACAGAGAAATTAGAACAAGATGCAGGCCTCCGCTTAGCTAGTTTAAAGTTGCACTGCGCGTAATTTATAACACCGCTTTCCTCAAGTTGTCATTTGACCAGGGAGCTTGCGAAGCTTTCCGATGGAAATTGCAATTTTGAAAAAGCCCTTGGGTGTTATGCGACTGATAGATATAATTCAGAAGCGCTAAACGTTATGTGAATTCATTCGGTATTCAGAAGCAGCTACACAGAAAGGACGCTTAACTATCGCAACAAACAATGACCAGAGGTACTTGTTTGAAAGACGCCGGGGAAGTCCTAGCAAAAGGTTATCATCGACGTACGCAACAAGCTCTTTCCTCCTCGATCACGCAGCACTGGCTCCGTTCCTGTGTCACTCACTCTGGGAATGTAAAACACCAAACACCAACATGCAAAACTAATATAGTTTATTGTTCAACAATGTATCAAGGATAAGCCGGAATGGTCAGTTACAGACATGTTGCGATGTGCACTTTTGACCGCTGTTGCAAACGGTTGTAGGCCTATACAATGACAGAAAGCAACATGGAAAAGTACTCGGCAAACTTACACGACACAAAAGAACGGCCACAAATAACAAGAGTATTTGTACTACTGTTTTATATATTATAGATAAACTTCTGATTTAAATAGAATATTCTATGTCTGAAATATACAATGAATATGCATATGTCAAGATTGATAAAATGATAAGACTGAGATTAATACATAAAATATTGAGAACACCGGAATGAAAAGCAAACATATTATCCTGAGACAAAAACAATTGTATATTGAAAGGTCTGAAGAATTAAACCAGCAACGAAAAATAATTGAATTCAATGACTGACATTAAGTCAGTAGGTTTTTAATAAAAATATTTTACATTCCTAGTGCTGTTTAAAAAAATCACTTTTGGCAAACGACGTTACTTCCTTTTCATGTATTTATTCTAAGCAAGAACTGTTAATTTTGACCATCCCACCACAGATTCACACACAGGTTCTTGTGGAGACATGCACGACATCACACGAATACATCAGTATATACGCCACTAATGTGTTGTTCTTCTATGCAAATTTATATACACAAATCGGCATCGATCCAGGATCCACCCACTTCGTAATGTCATGATTAGCAACACAATTGGTATAAGACATTATATTACAAATTACGAACGTCATTTTACGCACACTGTAAATGCGGAATGCACAGGACACGTCGCTAGATTAGTGAAACTGCTATCCTGCGTAGAGTCCTAATTCTTCCAGAATGCCACGCGGCTCTTCCTGTTCCTGCAAATCAGACAGAACGAAACATACAGACAGAGCTAATGAGTCAGAGCCGATACACTTCAGTCCGCGCCATTTTGTAAAATTTAATTGTCGGCGCCCTCACACGGATAGAACAAATTCAGTTTACATAATTGCAAGACGCATTCAATTAGCATCTAGGTAATGATATCGTTAATGAGGTTTTCGTATGATATACTAACTGGTTTCTTAAAATGATAGCATCTAACACCTGTACAAACTTTACTTGCGACATCTGTAAGATTGTTCATCCTGTTGTTATTGATTCCATTCGTGTGAGGCCAGTGATCAGTTTGCAAAATGATTCCTCCCAGTAGCTCTGATATAGAGGCGACGTACCACTGAGCACAGCGCGCATGTTGTTACAGGAGAACGGCGGGGTTAGTATAATGTATGCAAGTATTACAAGACTAGAAAAACCAACGTTACTTCATGTTTGTTCATGCAGCCTACTGAAGTAATATACGTATTTGAACGAGGAATCCGCACAAAACGGGGTAGCTACAAGACAATTATTACTACTTTTTGGTTCATTCGTTTAATTATTAGCACCCATTAGTGTGTTTAAAACAGGATACCGCGACAGTGGTTCTATCGTGTGTATGGATATGCAAAACAGCAGACAGACACTTTAACGTTTTCCAGAAGTTTATTAAACATATTATGATATGCCATGTTCGTCCATTCGCGACAATGCTCGGTGCGAACATGAATCCGGTTTTACCACGCGTCCGGCCAGCAAATAGTGTGGGACTTCCGGCGACAGACATCACAAAACAAGACTGTCCAACGACGCATAAGTTTACAGCAGACGACACAACCGACAGAATAATCGATTTAAAAATGTCGACATTACATTTAGAAACGTTCGTTGATAAGTACTTTCAGTGTGCAGTTAGACAGCTCTCGGTGTCGACGGCGCTTCACAGAAAGACACAAAATACAAATGTATAAAGAAATCACTGGCAAGATTCGATCTATCACGTCTATGACATTGCATGAAAAGTCGTGAAACTGGATGGTTCCATTGTCTCTTTTATATTTGTTCATGGTACAATTTGCCTTTTCCGCCACGTTTCAAAGGATTTCACCTGTGTTCAACAGTTGAAGCGCCGTCGAAACCGAAAACCCTACGAACTGAGAGTGAAACAAAACACGTGAAACGAGAAATCAATACGCAACGAAACCTTGCATCGAGTCTTCTTGACTAGAGTTGCGCTGTAGCAGTGTCCTACTACATACGTGTTACCACCGACGTGGTGATGTTACTTAACCAACTGTCCCGGTATATTCTCGCGATATTTTCGTGCCTGCGCATGCATGTGCGAGTGTGTGTGTGCAAACACCGCTGTACAAGGTACGTCAGCACCACTGCGACTGTCACCGTGCACAGTACAACTAGATAGAATTCGAACTTCCATTTCTGTGACCGAATCAATTGAAGCGCGTAACAATGGAAACCATCTTTCACATTCCCAATAGGAAATCATCTTTCACATTCCCAAATTACAAAAAGTCTCCCCGTTGCTACATCAGTCTGTTCCATTAGAACAGCCACAATACGAAATGAATGACTAAAGAAAATACACTCTTATTTGCGTGATGTTCACCCTACGTTACATTATCACAGACATAACTCAGTATTGTAGCAAATGTTTTCTTTTTTAATGCATATCTAGTTGTTAATGATCTCGGCTCTGTCAATAATACCGTTTTCTCCACAACTTTTTAGTTGTAACTACAAGCATGCACAGAATTGAGACAAACAAACAGTTGTTATCGTAAATGATTGCATTTAACCTGTGATAGTGTGAAACGGTGTAGTTTTTAATTATAACATTAATATTATGATGTTTAATAGAACATGGTGAAAGAACATCACTCCAATTGCATTGGAAACATCACAACAACGACAACATTTGCTTGACTGAAATACAACTTCGTAAATAAAACACGAATGAAATGTAGAAACGGTTTACTAAGGGCTTGAACTGGGAAATGGCTCCAGCTGTCGATTGTGTGAGTGCAGGTGCATTCCTATCCCAGGCCATGATCTTCAAAGAACCCCTGTGGCGTTTCTTCCTACAGTGTATGGCAACAACAAATACGCTAAGTGCAAGCGTTCGTTTGACACCAACAACTAACTGCCGTGATAGTTCATCTACTTCGTCTAGCCACATTCAATTGCAAGCGAAACTATGGAGTAATCAAATGTAATCACGTGTTGCTTAATTTGTGTTTGATTGAAAGCGAATTTGCAGAACCTTAGCCGTTCTCTCCAATCCTGAACGGCACCAACATGAATTACGGCCATTTGGTCTCAACATATGATTGACGAACAACAACATAATTTTGACGTGATGAGAACTTCACAATACAAACATATAACTGCATGACATATGCACAAACTGTATCGTTGATTAGTAGACGATCGCATTTATGCATCAAAGGCACCAAAATATGGCAGAAAGACACCAGTATTCCATTAGAAATACGCTCTCTTTTCTCATCCGACGGCTAGAATGATCATTATCCATAAAATAGACCAAACGTATGTACTTTCATATTGCTAACGACGATGCCCTTTGCACCACATACAAATATAGCAGTGCTCAGTTTGGCACCTTCGTCGTGAGAATATATCCACATTTCATGTCTGTCAATGTCAACTGAACAACTGGTGTTCTAATGTCATAACAACTCAATGTCAACGCATGCGTATTCACTTGAAATTGTAAACAAAATGAATGCACCAAACGATTAGTATAACAAAACGGCCTAGTTGATACGCATGGCATTACAGCTAAAGCCACATAAAACGCAATATGGCGGAACGAATAAGAACGAGGCAATAGTGGGGCGAACAACGTCTACTGCTTTAGATGTCTTCCAATTTGGAGTAAATTGTCTACTTTACAACAGAAGATTTTTTGGTGGCAATTTCCACTTCAAACTAACAGACATGAAACCTGAACAGATTCCACATAAATAATTCGGTTGCTGCGTAGCTTCTGTCACCTAATACAGGCACTACCAACAATAACAGCGTATAAATATTTACTACAAATAGGATAGAATCAGCTAATATATAACTGATGGTCAAGTTGACCGTCTAACAAGGGGCGGCACGGTACAGTTGTGAAGACAAGTATATCTTGACATTCGACCACATCAGTTGCAGTACAGCTGCGCTGTGCTTGGCACAGAACATCACAAGGTTTTCACCTTCTAGAAGTCTGCGTGGTATTTGGTGCTGTTAGGTTAATCCGTATTCTTTTAGAGCCATTTCTATTGCCTCGTCCTTCGAGAAAACAAAACATATGAGCGCCAATTAGTGACAACCAGTTAGATTGTGCCAAGGGTCAAAGAACAGAGGCAACTTCGCCTTTAACCATTTTCTACCTGAGAATCACCATGACTATTGTCTTTGACGTTTGAAAAGCCAGTCTTGCAAGAATACTGCAACGATTGTCATTCACAGAGCTTAAAATTATAATGAAAATGCCAGAGAGCTGATGTTTACAGAGTGACGAATGGATGCCCAAATCAGCCAGAAGTCATGCTGTTGCACTTATATTTAAAACATGCTGTGTATCTCTTTCGATTGGATTAAGCTCAACTGATAGAAACACATATGCAAAGCAAACTTAACAAACCAAGGATTCTAGAAACATAGCAAACAAATAAAATGACCAACGTGGTTACACAGGAGGCATTTTTGTTCACACTTGAGGTCAGTTGCACACTGCTTTAGAAAGAGGGAAAGCAAACTTGGCTGAGGACATGCAACAAAAGCCACAACATCGAGACGTCGCCACTAGGAACTAAAACTAAAACTAGTTGCACTTCATGCATGCTGTGTCAAGTGAGTGTGGCGCATTTTTGCTTGACATGTTTTATGCTACGAATGTTACTGTGAAGAAAGAGCAACCTTGGTACCTGTCATGTCCCATGCTTGTCCACATAAGATGAAAACCTTCAATCATGTTTGTTCGAATGTGCAGTATCTTCCAAAAATCCACGTCATCAAGGGCTATGCTTCAAATCCTTGTGTCACTGTTTGTTACCTTTATGATTTATTTCTACTGCATGCGGTGATCATCATCCTCTTCTTCTGTCACCTTGTTTCACCTTCAGATGGTTTCCTTTTCACTTTTTCTATTTGTCAACTACATAGTTTATTTTACTGATGTAAAACAGCTTATATGAAATATCTTTGATGATCCTTATCAGACATAGTTACACTTTATGTCAAAATTTGATTTAATCTTCAGCTTTCACAATTGCATTTCCATTTATAAATGCCATTTCTGTACACATTTGTCATGAAGTTTGGAGCATTGTAATGAGTTTCTCAGAGAAGGCAAAACAAGCACTGATGCATGCAGACAACATCGAGCTTATACAAGAGGGCGTGCTTGCAGAAAAATCTTGAAAACTATAAACTACAGGCAATAAAATGGTGAAAACTCTGCCTGTGTCATATTAGCTTCTGCGCTGTTCTGTTTATGGTCATGTGAAGAAACAGTGGCTCCTCTATGTACGATAGCAGTACACTAAGCCATGTTATCGTACTAGTAATTAGTAACCCATATTATATTTTTTGTACTACATTTCTATTACTGTGAATTAACTTTAATTATATTTATAGTTAGTATATAAAACAACATACATAAATAATAAGGACATGTATATTACACATTGTGCAATATCATTTAAGATATTTGGGGGTCAAGTAAACATATTGATCTTACAAAGAGTGGAGATTATTCTTTCAGCTTTAAACTGTTCTCTAGCTACTGATTGTACACAGAATGTGGAACAACTGCCTGTTACTGGCTGCCTGGTAATAATATATAACTGCCGCAAACATATTCACATAAAACCTCTAGCTTTATTTCATGTAGCCCAGTCATATTGACAGTAAACATGAATCCTGTCTTTTGTGTTCAAAATGTATTACTCTAAGACTGGGCAACTTGTAAGAGACAATTAGATAGCCTTATACAGTAGTACAATATATTGATATTGCCTTTTTCAGGTTTAATAGTTTGTAAAACGATCTAATCAAATTAAATTACATATTATTATTACAAGCTAGCATGACGCTGTGGATATTTAACTTTTTTCCATTATGTTAAATTATACTGAATAAAACTAAGATATTTAACTGAAGTTAGAGTAGTTAGATTTAAAATCAGTGGTTGCAATTTTTTTAATATATAATTATTTACTAAATTAATATATCTATCAACAATAACTTTAGGATTAAATGCTCATAAAAAGAAAGCTAGAAGTAAGACACTGTGTTAGCTATGAATAACTAACCTCATTGAACAGGTGATATATTACATTTAAAGAAATATTTTAATTAATTAACTTTAATTAATTTTAATTTTTTATTTAAACTTTAATTTAATTAACTCAATAGTTTAAAATTAAGAAAAACGACAACACAGGAACACATATACAGAACACAGCAAGACTACAGCAGAAAACAATGGTACCATGCAAATACAGCACTATAAGCCTATATACATGTACATTCACAACAATTGTATGTTGTTAAACAACAAAAGAAACTGAAACAACTCAAGCAGAAGGACGCATTCTGTGTTCCATCAGTACTGTTGTAACACACTATATGGCGTGTTGTTAGCGTTTATTACTTGATGTGTTGCATGAGTGCAGTTGTACATACACAATAGTTTCTTGTCTGTCTAATAACACATTGTTGAATTTAGGTCGATTACAAATAATCCTATTAGACAACATATGCATTGTTACATCCAATACAAAAGGCATTCCTCCTGACAGTGAATGTAACCAGAGATGGATGCAGTACTTTTGCTGTACTGCAATAAAGATGACTAACTTACAACTGAACAAGGAGCAATAAACCAGTCATCGGTTACAGTCATCACAGAATTTTGATCATAGACTTGCACACGACTTATAATATTATTTAGAACTAATATTTTATAATCATATAACTTCATAAGTAAATACCTAAAAGTAACCATCTTTTCATATAGCTCACAAATTGGTTGATCATGGTTGAGGAAGCAAATTATCACAAAAAGATGTGAATGGACATTGGTAAGTTGGTATCTTAAAGGAAATATCGCCACATTGTTCCGGAAGTCAACATATTAATATTTGTGACAATATTGAAAGTACTGTATCCATCCTGTTTCTGTAGGTTAAAGAGGGGGTATTTCTGTTCATTATTATTTAAAATTCATGTCGTACAGTATAAATCATATGCATTCTAACAGTGACCATTCAAATGCATTTGAACGAAGCAGAAACAAATTTTGAATTAAACTGCCCAATTACTACAAAGATACCGCAATGTCACTCAAATCACTGAACAGCAAATCCAGATAACGCTAATTCCACATGTACGGATATGGCTTGTAGTAAAACAATGACCAGAGTTCATTCAATGGAAATTAATACAAGTCGTTCCAAACATACATCAGCTGATAACTTTTGTCATCAATATGCAGCCAACTGAATTGCTTGACGTAACGATTCAAAACATATCTGCACAGGTACTGGATAAAACATTCCCAAATGTGACGTTACTCATAGGTACTCCCCATTCTGCATGCCACATCCATGTTTTTCCTTACATGTGGAATAGCTTTATCCTGAGAAAGGTCATGACCTAACAGGGATGAAGATTTCATATCTTCAGACTTGAGGCCACACCTTTGAAAACTGCGTTCTCTGATTTAAACAAACTGTTTTCTCTCAGTCAAAATACATACATTTAAACAATTAAAAAATTATTCATTAAAATACCTGTGTGGGCAGACGGCATGCTACACTCAACATACCATCACAGAACATGATTTTATAATAACAATGAACAGAAAACCTCCCTTTAAGTTGATGGGAGCCATGTATCGTGCAGACAAGAGTTGTGTTAGGATGGAAGACCTACCTCCTGCAGGAGGTCCTGGGCAGCGATGGCCTTCAACACGTTCTTCTTACTCGTCTCCTGTACCTCCCCTCCCAGCACCAGCTCGTCCAGCATGAAGTACGCCTTCTCAAAGTTGAAGATGATGTCTAGTTCACACACCTACGGCACACAAACTGCATGCCTACAAGCCAGCTCAGTACAGATGTCTGCCTGCCGCACTATCAGAGACATAGTGCCTTGATTACAGCACTGCAGACATCGACAAACATACATTTTTGTCTGTCTGAACTCTGAAGTATGTTGAATGTAATACGAGAGAAATTGGGTATTTCTGAACTACTGCCTACATCATTTGACATGAAGTACTGCCTACATCATTTGAAGTGAAGTACTGCCTACATCATTTGACATGAAGTACTGCCTACATCATTTGACATGAAGTACTGCCTACATCATTTGACATGAAGTACTGCCTACATCATTTGACATGAAGTACTGCCTACATCATTTAACATGAAGTACTGCAAACATCACCAGACATGAAGTATTGCAGGTATCACCAGCTATATAAGAACAATAAATTTATTGTTCAGTATATTTGTTCTTGTGCTAGCTATATACTCTGTACTGCAAACACACCAAAGACAGACATTTTAAGTACTGCAGGCATCATAAGTACTGTAGATAACTCCACGAAAGTACTGTGCTACAGACATAATATTATATGAAGTACTGCAGACATCATCATGTGATCTGAAGTATTGCATACTGTATTACAATTTACATCATCAGATATATGAGGTTTGTCAGCACTTAATAGCACAGATGCAAAATGTATTAGACTGACCACAATTTTCTACTGAACACATCAGTTTTAAAATGTGATGTAATATGTTATTATTCGTTAATATGTCGAGCATTATCACTGAATATTATAAAAGCAAGCAAGTTAGCCTAAGAAAGAAATTGCGGTCTGATCAGTCTACAGCGCATAAGAAAACAAGTATCCCCATAAAGAGTACCCAATGGTGACAATCCAAAATGACTGGCAATTACTGATACTAGTGACAAACTACACAGTCCATACTCAGTAGGTGACATCCAGGGTATTTGCATTAGCATCAAATTGCATTAACACCTGTTTTGTGCACCTTGTGGCAGCACTATGGCAATTTATTTATTTTCGACGATACATGGCTGATGTCTGCAGTACTTCGTATATCTGGTACTAATCATATTTTGTGACTTTGCAAATTTATGTGATTAGAGGAAAGCACAAACAGTTCTGAGCTGTAATATGGAATAAGTTATTTTAATAGGCAGATAAACAAACCACCACATCTAGGTAAAGCAGACTTTATAATGGCAGGTTGCAAAGAACTTCTGAATTTAAAATGTCACAACAAACCCATGTCTTCATTAGATGCTATACAATTACAAATACAATAGTTATAATTCATCTTGCACTAGAGCCACCTTTTGCCTCCAAACTTCTCACACGTTCAGTTCAGTATGCTTTACAGAGTAAAATTTAATGAGGAATAACTAAATCAGCTCTGGCTTTTATTACGGGATGTGATAAGAAACTGTTGAAAACGGTTGCGGGACATGAAGGGACACAAGACTATGGGACACTAAGGAATGGAGGATTGCTTCTGTTTCCGCTTTATAATTAGCAAATCCCAGGAGTGTATACATCTAGTGTCAATGACACTGTGGGACACGGAGGAATAATGGATTGTGGGACAAGGACAAGATATGTAGAATGTGTTGGGAGTGGAGGAATGGTAGATTCACTAGACTGTGGGACAAAGAGGATTGTGGGACACTGGAGAATGGTGGATTGTGGGAGATGAAGGAATGGAGGATTGTGGGAGATGAAGGGCTGGGGCATAGGGAAGAATGGTGGATTGTGAGTTATGCCTTTGTCCTTATATGCCAATTCGAGTTCCTGGCAAAATAAAACAAACACGTTTCAAATAGTGGCAGAAGGTGGCTCTTTTCTCGGCTTAGCTAACGACACAGCCATGTGACTTGAAGCAAGACGTGACTTGACAAGAGGCGTAAGCAGTGCAATAGTAGGAGTCGAACACTTACACTACCAAAGTATTTGTCGAGTAGCTCCACGTATCTGTGGATCACCTCTAGAGCCAGCAACTCATTATCAGACTCCTCCACACAGCAGCAGAAGTAGAGGCTAGCGTACCTGCAAGGTGCCCGCGGCAAGCTTAGTGGCGCCATCTAGCTGCAGCCCACTGCATGTCACGAGGTGCGTGCATGTTTGTGTGCCCACAGAGGCAAAATCCTTGATTGTTATTTGGCTGTTTTATGCCAGTTCGGAAATTATGTTTTTTCCTCACGAGATTGCCATTGTTGTGATAAAGCAGCTAAGGCTGGTGTTTTTATTCCTGGTTTATTGATAAATATAAGCGAAACATTAATACCTGCCTAGAGTTGTCTGGTTCTTTGGAATGTTTCCTCTCAAAACAGATCATTTTCTCTCAAACAGAAAGACAGCAATGTCTTATCACATTTAACAGTCAATGGCAAAAGATCGAAAGACTGTCACTTTTTGTGTAAACTTACTTTGTGATGTATGTGCATAAAATGCCTATGAATTACAAATAGTCAAGGAACATCTGTGGATGAACACATATACACATAAACACACCAGGTGGTCATGCAGTCATGTGACGCAGAAGCATGTTAAAGGTGAAAGGTCAGACAATAAGCCACTTTGCACAAACACATTACAACTGCACTTCTCAAATCACAAACAGCCAAACCCTCCAGTGAAACTGTGCTATTTGCAAGATTACCCAGGTGTGTTTGTAAATTTTGCATGTTTGCTGTTCTAAAATTATAAGAGCTCCAATCAGAACAACTTTACAAACAAATTAGTTGCATAAATTATATTAATATATCTTAGTCATCCAGTATATGGACATGAAGCATTTGCAATTTATTTAAAGCAATTATTTCCCTATTGCGTACATCAGATCTGGAACCATTCATTTCACAACATGAAACTCAGCTCAACATGTGATTCCAGTCAAATCTGTCAAAAATTTCTCAGAATTTTTTTAAAACATGACATCAATGCCAGATCACATATAATATTATGTCACGACACAATAACCAATGCCTGGTTTAATCTCTGCTGATATGTGATGAGAGGCTGCAGGGCAAACGTGCTGTGCAAAGGCAGGTTAAGCAAACAGTAGAAGAACAACAGTACAGACTACAGAGAACAACTTATGTGCGGAGCGGAGCGTGTCACAGTTGGCCTCGCAGACAGCGGCCGTCACCAGCTCCATGTGACTTACGTTGCCGAAATACTTGTCGAGAAGTTCAACATATCGGTGGATGATTTCTAGCGTCAATAACTCATTATCCTCCGCTTCGATGCAGACACAAAAGTACAGACTAGCATATCTAGGGATACAAACAACATCTGTCTGAGCACAGTGTACAGGGTGTTAAACGCTGCAGACACGGGATCAATTCCATGTTGTCAATTTTAATTCTAGTCTATGCCAAAAATGCAGGACAATTTCCACACAAAAATTATCCATAACAAAACTTCCAGCATAAATACAAAATGTCTAGATAAAGTTCAGTTGTACCTTGTATTAGCATATTTTTATTTGAAAACAATCACGAATATTTGATTAGATATGATTAAATTTGTGTGTATCTATCCATTTAATTTCACTCATGTAAGTCAAGTTGATTGGCTCATGTCTGCTGCTTCAACAATAGTGTCAAGTCCCCTACAATGCATTTTATTTTTATTCCAAGTAATTTGTAAATATAAAATCCTGAATTGAGGGTTCTGCAAAGGAATTGGCCCCATACTTGGACATTGTATAATATGTATATACAGGAGCAGCAACCAGGGTTGGGATAATGAATGTCAGTTTGTGTATAATTTAATTAAAAAAATATGTACTTAGTTTTATAATAACTGAACTGCACTTCGCCAAAATGTAAAGTACTTACTTTTATTTCATGTATATTTCAAGTACAAAATACTACAAATTATACTAAAACACTACTAGAGACTAAAGTAGTATCTACTGTTTTGCTCTGTGACAGACATCACTAAATGCCCATCATGATTACAGTGTATCAACAATTACATGTATAGATTTTAAAAGTACCAGTAGTTAGTGAATGAGTGAATGAATGAGTGACATTTATTTCCAAGCGGAAAATACACAGAAAAGTACACTCAGTAGTCAGTAAAAAATATGTAGTTAATTAATGCCACCTGAATAATATTTTATTGATGGTCAATGAACTGAAATGTCCATGTATGTATGGGCTTGTGTGATTGTGTCTGATTTAATTGCTAATGCACATACGCTTGACCATATTTTCTTTACGCCAACCCTGGTAGCAGCATTCTCAAGAATCTACTATGAAAACTGTATAAAATATAAACAAATTGGTTATAAAAAACATGACATATATAGTATGATATCTTATAAAATGACTAGCATGTGCATGTTGTCAGTTAAAGCTTGCAACTTAATTTCTGTTTAAACTCCTGCTAGTCACGAGAAAGTAACAGAAATGTTAGGGCTAAATATGAAATGATACAGAACTATTTACACAGCAGCAAGCAAATTTTAAAATAACCTCCAACTTTATATTAAATATGTTAATATTTCTTGACAGTGAGCCATCTCAGAAAAAAAAACATGACATCATATACAAAAATGCAAAACTTGCCTTTTGTATACAACTTTCATATCTTTCCACTCGAGAAAGCTGCACATCTTGGGCTTGCGTGTCAATATTGTAGTTATTAGTTCACGTGTGATCTTCTTCTTTTGCTTAGTTGCTTGTGCACCGTACCATTTCTGCAGGCGTAGTTTACCCTGGCGACTGAACAGCAGCAGAAACTGCATCTGTAGGAAGCACAAACTGGTTTGTTAACTCTCACATGAAGTTTGACAGGCTCTGCTGGTATTCCCAGACACTGGCAGGTTGCTAAGCCCCCCGCTCAATAATATATGGCGGTCATGTGATGTCATATGGCATCATGTGATGTCATGGCATAAGCACAAATAATTGGGTATGGATTAAATAAGCAAACATGTTGACTGATTCCATATAGGGTCCAGAGGGTGCTGGACACATGCCCCTGTCGACTTTTACAATTTGTCTGCGTTACCCATCCGTGCCCTGAGTCTAGACCTTTTGAATGTGCCACCTCAAAATGGTGAATGTCAGCACAAGAGAATTTGAACAACCCAGTGGCACAAGTGAAGCCAAAACCAATTAAGTTCCAGCAGCTGAAACATTTTCAACAGCACTCCAACTTTCTGATTCTACAGGGCACAGTGGTCAAGCAGTTCAACTGTTGCACTGTCATTTGAAGGAACTGAGTTTCAAACCCTGGTGCCACTGAGCAGTGGTTAGATACTGTCCATATTTGTTCGGCTGTTGTGTCAAAACATAGGCAATTGTGTTCACCTGATGTTGCCTGCATCTTTGGTATGAGACACTGTATTATATTATATCAAAGGCTTTCAAAGCCAATTGGTCCCTTTCTGTAATTCTGGTAGCTGTGCCATGGAAAGAAAGACTGGATTCTGGAACTGAGGGAGAGGAAAACACTGGATTCTGGAACTGAGGGAGAGGAAAACACTGGATTCTGGAACTGAGGGAAAGGAAAACACTGGATTCTAAACTCAGGGAGAGGAAAACACTGGATTCTAAACTCAGGGAGAGGAAAACACTGGATTCTGACACTCATAATATTAGATCTACTGGGTAATCATTGCGGGACCAAGAGTATCCTGTGATCAGAACAATGCTAAGGCTAAGATAGATAAAATACTTCATGCAGGGAAATGAGAAAACCCCATTACGGACTCACCCAGCTGTCTGTGATCTCATACTCTAAACTCGCAACGCCAGAATAATCAACATAATGGGATACATTAGGACTATTCTTATCACAGGATGTTCTTGGTTCCTCAATGATTAGAATATCCTGTTAGGGATCTAATATTTCAAGATTGTGATTTCCAGTTGCAGTGTTTAACGTAAATGGAGCATCATAGTCTCCTGAGTTGACCAGTTCTTAAATGAATTGATTGTTCTAGCTTGTATTCATGACTGACTCTGGTAAAATATTCCATGGCTCAACTATTCTAGGTGGGAGGCCTTTACTTATGTAGAGTACACAGAATACAAACCCACCTCAATGTTACTATCATAACTGTATGTATGCCTATATCTGATACTTCCTTGCATTGATTCAATAATTCAACATCATCCTAGGCTTATTAATGTTACAAAATATTGCATCCTACTCTTACTAATAGTTAGACATTTTGAGACCCAAATAATGATCCGATTTGTGCCTGCTGCAAGCACGGCAGCCATGCATTAGTGATTACTGTGGCTGTCTGTGCTGAGCACTTGGAACAAATGATAAATGCACCATGTTTTCGGCCTCAAAATTGTGCAAATACAACACTTTTAAAATTTTCGGATGGATTAAATGATTGAAGTGAGTATCAAAACTAGACAAAGCTACAATTATAACGGAAAATTGAGGTGGGTCCATGAGATGGGTCAACACAACTGCCGTTTTGCTCTTTTGGAAGAACATTTTGTCTTTTTGAGCCAACGCCAGTTATCGGATTGTAATGCCACATTCTCCCAGGGCCATTGATTTAAGAAGGTTCAGCGCGGATCTTTAACATATAGGTTATACATTATTGTATACACTTCAGTCATGTCTTACTGGAAACCAAATCAACCCAACAATGTAGGCAGTGCCAGTGGCCAGTCAGTGACAATTATTACAACACAACGACAAGACAACTAGTGACACTGACAGTCACCTGTCAACTTCAAGTGTCATGATTTCGTTATAAACTATACACTTTCTTTAGATTTAATAAGATTTAACAAGATTGCCACCTAGAGATTCAACTCTAGATGGCAGATGGACTAGGAAGCCATTTGGCTTATCGAGAGTCCCACCTATCTATCTAAGTATACCCCGGGGTAACCCCGCCCGTCTTAGGTATGTCGATTTTATTTAAAAATATATTAACATTACTAGCACCTACACAATCAGCTGATAATATGTTCCATTCGTTTACTGTTCTTTGTGAAAATAAAACAATTATAATATCTAGTCTACACTGCTTCTTTGCTAATGTAACTCCATGTCCTCTAGTCCTTCTCTCTTCCTTGACTGTGATAAAAATATTTCTGTCAATATTTTCATACCCATTCAATATTTTAAACACCTCAATCTGATCTCCTCTCAATCTTTTGGTTTCTAGTGTTGTTAAACCACATTCTTTTAGACGCATTTCATAACTAATATTCCTGAGTTTTGGTATCATTTTGGTTGCCCTCCTTTGTACTCTTTCTAGCATATCAATATCCTTCTTGCGATATGGCCTCCATGCTTGTATACAATATTCTAAGTGAGGCCTAACTATTGTTTTATACAGCGGTATTATTAGTTCTTTTTCTTTGTACACAATATTTCACCTAATTAATCCAAGAATTTTGTTTCCCTTCGCTGCTGCAATTCCACACTGCTCTGATACCTTCATGTCAGCACTAATAGTTAACCCTAAGTCCTTTTCCTTTAAGGCAGTATTTAGTACAGTACCACCCATTGTATATTGTGCACCTTCATTCCCATGTCCTGTGTGGAGGCACTTACACTTTCCAAAATTAAACAGCATTTGCCACTTCTCAGACCATTCTATCAACTTGTTAAGATCATCTTGTAAATGCTGTCTATCTGCATCACTTTTAATTTTCCTAAACACTTTTGTGCCGTCCGCAAACTTGAACACCTTGCTTGTTATGTCATCATCCAAATCATTGATATATATTAAGAATAAAATAGGTCCCAGTACTGATCCCTGCGGTACTCCACTCAAAACCGATTTCCAGTTTGAAACCTCCCCATCAACTACTACTCTTTGTCTTCTATCAATAAGCAATTTTTCTATCCAGTTGATCATTCCATTTCCTATGCCATAGGCCTTTAGTTTAAGTAGTAGTCTTTGGTGTGGCACTTTGTCAAAGGCTTTTTTAAAATCTAAGTAGATTATATCTACTGGTGATCCCTCATCTACCCACTTTGTGACATTTTCCAAAAAACATAACATATTTGTTAAGCTTGACCTTGCTTTTAAAAACCCATGTTGAGATGGGTTTATCAATTTATTTTTAACAAGAAAATCAACCAGGTGTTCTTTAATTAGTCTTTCTAATAGTTTGCAAATCACCGATGTTAAACTCACTGGTCTGTAGTTCTCTGACTTGTTTCTCGAACCTTTTTTAAATAATGGTATAATATTTGCTTCTTTCCATTCTAACGGAACTATTCCCTCCTCTAATGACAAATTGAACACTGTTGCAAGCAGTATGCTGATTTGTTCTATAATTTCCAATAGTAATTTTGGAGGAATCCCATCCACTCCAGGTGATTTATTATCCTTCATATTTCTTATTTTCATAGCTACCATTATTGGGGTTACAATTAATTGTCCTAAATAGTCAAACTCTCTCCTTTCGAACTTAGTCTCAAATACTGGTAATATACTAATATCTTCCCTGGTAAATACCGAACTAAAGTACTCATTTACGTTTTCTGCCATTAAGAATCCCTCTGTCTGTTATTATGTTTCCATCACTCCCTTCTAGAGGACCGACCTTATCCTGAACTTTCTGTTTACTTCGAACATACGCATAAAAACTCTTGCTGTCATGTTTTATATTAAAAGAATTTTTTGTTTGTAGCTTCTCTTTGAATTTCTAATTTCAGCTGTAGCTTGATTAAGTGCTTCTTTATAAATGCTATAGTCTTCTTCACTTCCAGTATGTCTATATGTCTTCCACATCATTTGTTTGTACTTGATTTTTCTAATGGCTTCCTTCGATAAGTGTTTCTTCTTTAACCGTTTCCCCTGTTTTTTCAAGGGGACAAATTTGTCAACGACGCAGTCAATTTCACTCTTTAAAATATTCCAGCATTATGTTGCTGTCTTATTCTTCAGTGTGTTATTCCAGTCTATCTTTGCTAAATATTCCCTCATGTCCTTATATCTTCCTTTGTGAAAATTGTTCATGTACCTTATTTTTCTATTCCGTTCTCCCTTTACTTTGATGATAAAATGTGTCTGGTTGTGATCACTACACCCCAGTGGCTCACATATCTTGACATTATCATCAAATTCCTTCTGTGAGCTCAATACTATGTCTAACACGTTCTCGCCTCTGGTTGCTTCTAACACATGTTGAGAAAGGAAACTATCTTGTACTAAATTTAAAAACTCTTGATCCTCTCTCCCGGTACTCTGTAGAGATGCCCACTGTATATGCCCATGGTAAAAATCCCCCATAATAATACAGTCCAGTTTACTCACTTCTTAGATAGCGTTATGTATTTTGTCATTCTCTTCTATGCTTATGTTTGGACTCCGATACACTAATCGAACAGCTAATGTTGAGTTTCCTGTAACTACGTTACACCAGACAGCTTCTTCACATTCTGCTTCTTTTTCTAATTTTATTTCATAAGCCTGGATGGATTCTTTAATATATAAAATAACTCCGCCTCCCCTTCTTCCTAATCTATCTTTCCTAAACATTACATATCCTGTCATTCCTAAATCGGCATCTGATATATCGGGGGTGGCCCAAGATTCAGTTATACCTATTACGTAAGCGTCAATATCTTCTACAATAATGTTTAGTTCATTTCTTTTGAATCTGAATGGGATACGTCGTAAAGAAGCCAATAGTGGCTATTATATACGACGGGGGTGTGTGCGCATGTTATTGAGTGTTTGAGCCGCAGGTCAGGCGACTGAAGTCAGTTATGCTTTCAGCCTGGACCTTTTGTTTACTATGCTCCTTGCATTTAAGTCTTGGACGTGTTTGTGACGTTCACTTACCATTTTGAATAAATATTGTGTTGCTTCTATTTACCGGCTTCTATCTGTAAAAATATAGAGGACCTAACATATACGAGCGTCTATTTTCGCTTGTAGTTGGCATAAATTAACGATTTTTCGACACGCACCACATCCACTTGTGCCGCACGTCATCAAAATGCGTGTGTTCATGTTAGTGTCGCCATCTGACGGAATTGTTAATGTTGTTACTAATTCCCTCATCTTTTGATACAATAAATACATATAAAAATGAATCTGTTCATGATTTGACAAAATTACACATAACTATTGCATTTTCACGGAACAACCATTACAATGACCTGATGTGTTCTCTCAATTTAGTTAATTTATCTACACGTATTTTAAATAATTCCACACAAATGTCAACATTTTGTGAGTTACATTACCGTTCTAAATTATTTAGTTTTCTGTTGGATTGGTCACGTAGCCAAAAACCTTTACATTAGCAAGAAGATCTCACTAAGTATGAGAAATTAAATCTTAGGTTATAATAATATTGTTTAGTTCACCTAAATATACGATGGAAATTTCAAGTGTGAAACGATCTGTACTAAAACTTCCGGTCCTGATTCCCCTAAATCGCCGTCAACCTTGACCGGTGTTCCTGCAAGTTGGAATGCGACGGAGTAAAAGTGCGCTTACTGACAGCACACATGCGGAACTATGATAATATACGGACCATAAAAGGTTTATTTTCAGCAATAATTCGTGAAGATCCGGTGAAACAGAAACTTTGTGAGCAATCGTAATATCGTTCCGATTTCCTAGCCGCTGTCTGGTGCAAGCGGGCGGTAATAGCGGATGGCAAACATGGCAGCCATGCGTTCGACCTTTAGAATCGTATGCCAAAGACAGTGTCTCGTGAATGTTGAAGCCAATGTAACGAATCATCTCAGGGCAGGAAGAGATCAGACTACCCGCTGTCTGGTGACATTATCAGCGTTCAGCAATAACCGGCTCTTGGGTCCGAAAGGTGAGGGTTTTGACAGGTGACTGATCGGTATTGCCTAACAGTCGGTGTCAGTCGTTCAGACAGTCGTTGACAAATGACATGTCAGTCATTCATTGAACACATTCACTGACACTGGGTGTGAGAATCGCTGCACAGCGCGCGCGCACACACGCACACAGGGTAACACAAGCATGTAATCAGTTGTCAAGTTTATCCATAGACTGTAGTCAGATTGTGTTAGCAAAACAACGATCTTCAACATGTTAAAGCTAGTTGGTCTATTGGAAGAAGAGTGGCAGTGATTTTCTTTGACTATGCTATTGTGTTTATTTTTTATTTTTGCACTAACTGTGTCATTTGCATGTATGGTTTTGAACTATGCACACCCGTGGGTGAACCAAACCGTAAAACATTCTTCTCTATATCACTAGAACTTTAGCTTGTATTTTCCAATTTCCGACCTGAGAGATTGGGCTGTAAACATTATGGTTTAACTGTGGTAGCATGAAAAGTGAGGTTTTCTTCCATGTAAAACATTTGTGATATTCTGAAATCTCATCCATTTTTGTTTTTGCAAATGAAATGGCAACTGTTCGGCTGTGATGTTACAAACTTTCACCATATTTCTCCAGATGCACACAATTGTACATGTGAATGAAGTAAATGTTCATAAATATTCCTGTACCATTGTAGATGCTGGTCCATCATGGGGTTCACCATTGGCCGTTGCGATTCCAACCAGAGGTATCCGCCGATCGACAAACATGGAGAAAAGGGACTACTACGAGGTGCTTGGCATCCCACGCAACGCAACACAAAAAGATATAAAGAAGGCATATTATAAGGTGTGTGATGATAGTGTAATATTTGCAGTGATCCATTTCAATACTAACTGGGAAGATCGTCTGACAAATATACGGCTTTTTAGGGATATATAGAATATTCAGGAAAAAGGCTAAGGATTGCTGGACATTGCTGTAAACACAGGGACGAAACAGCATTCAGTGTCATTCTGTGGCAGCCATTGGAAGGATGAGAAGCTTGGACTGACGCGCTTCCACCATTACTGAGTATTGGCCAACTGAGCAAACATGGGGCTGGAACTAAGGCTCAAATGGCCTGGCAGATAAATAAGCAGTATGGAGTTATGATTGGATACTTGTAAGTGGTATCGTGAATTTATGTAGTCTGTCTATTTCCCACTGAGGATTAATACAGCAATCTAGAACGAAATATACAATGTGCAGTCATAAGAGATAACCATTTATTAAATGTGGCATTATTTAAATATGAATAATGTAGCTGAAATGTGAAACTTTTATGTTTGTAGCTAGCAAAGAAATACCATCCTGATGTCAACAAAGACCCAGAGGCACAAACGGCATTCCAGGAGGTCTCTGAAGCATATGAGGTACGTTCTGGGAACTAGTGCACTCAAAAGTCAGAACCACATGATGTTTATTTAGTTGTATCTTCCTACAGGATTCTGTGTTGCCACAATACACTGTCATGAAAACATATGCAAAATATGCAGGGCATATTCTAAGTTTTTCTAACTACCCCTTAGGTATGTGTGATTTGAACATTTTCAACAAGTTTTATTTTATAAGTACTGATAAAATATTTGTTGTGTATGGTTTTGTTACTTATCTAATTACAGTCACGCCTCGCTATAACGCGCCTCGTTATAACGCGAATTGGATATAACGCGATCAGTCGTGGACCCCGAATTTCTGTCGCCAGGGGGAAATGGGCGCTACAGCTAACAATAACGCTGTAATTAACTGTCACTTATTTTATGAAGTCCTCATGTTTGTCTTGTACAGGTGTTTCTAGAAACAATTTAATGATACTAAGAAATTTAACACAGAAGTACAACTACGTTGCTCAGTTTGTTGTGCCCCTGGCTTCTGGTCTGCCGCCGACTTCGCAACACCAATCCGATCGTTTTTCAAACCGATCTATTGTGTAACTAGCGCTTGGTTTGTGTGGTGATGTCTTAAGTGTTTGTTTAAAACGTGACCAATCGTTTGATTGCATTTAATTAACTTTAGGCCCAGTAAATTTGGTGCAAAAGCATTGTTTGTTTGCGCCGATATCAATCGCCTTTGTCTCCTGCCAGTTCGCTGTGGCTTCCACGAATGGGCGCCTTCGCCGGCTTGTAAATGGCAGTTAAATTGCTTACGAATCGGGTGGTGACGAACATTAATTATGATAGTAATGATACTGAAATGGCAGGCTAACAGTTATGTTATGTTTTCACTACGTCTACAAAAAATGATTTACTTGTGCACAAATATACAAATTCGTCAACTGCATATGAACCGCAGTGGCCTCGAATCACGGTGAAGTACATCGGCACAATAAATGTGTGATCTAAATTTATATTTTGGGATTGATTGAAAGATGAAATCAAGCAAATAGTGACCGCAACTAGTATAGGTATTAATATTTGACTGACTTCGCCAACATGTCAATCAGAGATGGAGTGAGTACAATACAAATGTACTCGAGTACGAGTACGATTACTTTGAACATGCATGAGTACGAGTACGATACGAGTACTCAGAAAACAAATGTACTCGAGTACGATTACTTTACAATATACTCGAGTACGAGTACGATTACTTTAGAATGTAAGCATGATTACTTTCATGATTACTTTAACGAATATCCTGTTTCTAACATAAAGGCGACTTTCATGGAATCCCTAGGTGTCATTCTTGTTCTGTTGTTGTGTCACTAATATTCTAACTGATTACTGCTATCCACTATCCAGGTGTTATTATTATTAATAATTAGACGACTTTCTCAGGTATTGGATGAATCATTTAATGCTGGATTAATAATTAAATTTATGGTTTCTGAATCAAATACAAATAGGAGGCATTTAAAATTTTCAAATACACATGATCAAATACATTACAATAACAACACTTCAAAACCAGGGGGGCATATTCAAAAGAGTAGTATATCAGATGGGTCCAGACATGGGGTCAAATACATTTGTATTTGAAAGTATTTAAATACTTTTTAAAATATTTGTATTTGATGTTTAGGAATTAAAAGTATTTGTATTTAAATACTTTCCTAAAGTATTTGACTTGTTCAAATATTTTTTGGAAATACATTGTCAGTATCAACATTTCTTTTTCACTGTCACATGTAATGCCTGCCAAACTGATTACCTTAATGCACTGCAACTTCACCCAACAGTGCTAATTACTGATGAAGACACTTAACAGCAGGCTTCCCCATGGCCCTGCAGTGACCACAACTTGTGTTTGCTCAGAGCCAGAGGATGGACCTAACAGTGACCATAGGTCAATATCCCCTTTTGGTCTTTAGTCAGGGTTCAATTTGGCACCAGGTTATTCTGGTTTCCTGGCTGACTTTGAAGTTGAGCCTTCCTCACAACATCCTAGCAATGATTAGCAGTGTCTCTTCTGAGGGCAACATAGGCGTTATATTATTATGGACCTCCTGGTGTAACATACAAACAATATACTTTGGCCTTTACCTCTTTCAGTCAGTTGTCACTGTTAGCAATAACAATACTCCCTAGCACTGGTCTGCCTGTCATCATATGAGCAAAACACTAATTATGTCTATAAACTAGATGTCTCAATATATGTGTTGCTTTTCTTTTACCTACATAGTAATACAAAATGAAAAGTATTTGAAAAATATATGAACAAGTATTTGAAATACTTTCCAATGTATTCATATTTAAATACATTTATATTTAAAAAAGTATTTGTAATCCCTCAAGAATATTTGTATTTAAATACATTTCAATGTATTTGACCCCATGTCTGGATGGGACAAACACAGAATGGTTGTGGATTTAGACAAGTTTACAGTTTGCACTTAATTAAACATAATAGACAGGTATTTAGCAGCTAACCACCCAGACCCAGTCAGGATTCTGGATGTTTGAAATATGACCAGTCATTCACACCATACTGACAGAGCAAACAGTACAGGTGGGGCTGAGGCCTGGCTTCGAAAATTACAAAGCAAGATGTTAGGGGATGCTTATCTCCTGCAGTGCAGGGACTGTCACAATATAACTTGTACTTTGTACTAAGCAGGAGGGTGAGGAGATGTTGCTTCTCTGGGAAGAGAAGGTATTAATTAGAGAAATCTGACTGAATATTTATTTAACTGAAATGCTCAACAGTAATAGAAAATGAAAACCTTGATTATTATTACATTTATTAGATTACTTCTAATATTGCCATTTTTATCTGTCTAATATATTTGCTTGCAACTGTTCATATGGAAAAAAAATTAATCGTGAGAAGTAATCGTGAGTACGATTACTTTGGTAATGTACTCGAGTACG
Source organism: Ridgeia piscesae (assembly GCA_025642075.2). Lineage (NCBI taxonomy): Eukaryota > Metazoa > Annelida > Polychaeta > Sabellida > Siboglinidae > Ridgeia > Ridgeia piscesae. Next base: position 208,261 of record JAODUO010000017.1, on the reverse strand, counting down.
AGTACGATTACTTTCCTTCGTACTCGAGTACGAGTTCGAGTACTCAAAAAGTACTCGTACTCGAGTACGAGTACAAGTACACAAGTACGATTACTCCATCTCTGCAATTTTGGAAGACCTTTTTTTATTTTGGAAGACCTTTTTTCTTTTGCTATCTTATTTTATATGCAATAACACACAACAACAATAATATAATAATGTCTTATTTAATGGACATTATTACAACCATGCCAATTAAAATAAACATTATGTCGCAGTGTAAATAACAAAATTACGTAAATTATGCAGTCATTATATACAGTACTCTCAAGCAATGTTACATGTCTACAACAAATTATAAATAAATCTTCAAAAACAACCTCATTGCCGTACAAAATAATACATTCTGTAAAATCATCATAAACGAAGTACACCATTTTACCTACGCAATTACTACAACACATCAATAAAATAATAAGTCGATGTCGTCGGCGGTGTTGTGTTGACGTCGGTTTTGTCGTGAAAAACTTCGTTATTATGGTTAGTTTGCGAACCTTCGGCTTTGGAGGTGGAGGCATCGCGTGGACGATAATATGTAATGTTTATTCGTAGACACGTGAGTCGCTAACGAGGCCTCGTTTTAAAGTTTATCATTCCCGCGGGAGTCACTCCAGACATAAATGCCATAAAGTCGAAATGTTAATAATATACAGGCATATAACACTTGTATATTTTATTACGGATATAAATTCCCTCACGTATATGTAATTTATATGTATTTTTGACGCTTTGAAAAGTGCGCATAATCCGTATTATGAAGTTTGCGTTACTAATTAATTCATGCCAATTATTATTGACGTGTGACACCCCAACGGAATTAACCAATCACGTATGCTATTTGCGAAATCGTTGTTGGGGCATTAACGCATTGCTTTGACCCCTCTAGCAGCAAATGAAACCACATGTACGACTGCCGCTGTGAGTAGGCGCCCTACACCAGGGGTAGAAATCACTCGAAAATATCTGGCAGTCAGCAGGACTGCCTAGTTGAGAAATCTGGCAGTCCTCAGGGATATCTGGCTGTCCTGAAAAAGGCCTCCCAATTTTTTTTTTTAGCAAAATAACACGACAAACACAATATTTTAAAATCGAACAAATTTAATACAAAAGGCGAACATCAAACACATACATACCCCCGCACCAACAACATATATACACCAACACCAGAAACATAATTATATATACCTGCACTGGAAACATAATTATATACACATACACCAGAAACATATATACATAAACACCAAAAACATATGTACATCAACAAGCTCGTTCATCTCACTCTTCCAATCTGGCGAGAGCTGTCGCCAGATAACTGTCATGGTCATCACTGACACTGTCACTCTCGCTATCACTGCCTCCACATGTCTGGTTGGGGCGACGTGTCAACTTGCTAAAACACAAATAAAAAATTAAGATTGATCATGATTTCTTTGTACGGTACCTGAAGTGGTGTAGAATGACATTTTGAACAACTACACATCGATAAGAAATAGAAGAAACAGTTTAAAAGGGCCCAACTAATTTAGGCCAGGTAAGTAAAAGATTACCCATGTTTTGTAAGAATTATAGATGTTATGTCCCAAGTCACTTATTTCCCAATATTGTGGACGATATGTCCCCAAACAAGATGCTAAGTAACAGTTAAAATATGCAATGGGCTTGAAATGTTTGATACAGAAGTCACAGAAAATAATAGGTACAACCATTTCAGCTGATGAGCGTCACCGTTACGGCGTTACCCCTTAGCCTATCACAATAAATGCCAGACATATTTTGGTTATTTCTACCAAATTTTTTGTCTAAGTTGACTTAAAACGCAGTAAGACACACATTCATACGCTGATGGCTTGTCTAAATTGTAATATAATTAAGGATGGCATTAGATTAATAACCGCAACGGACTTGATCCAAGATGGATGCGTAAACAAACATGGCTGACCACAAGCGTTTGGTTATTAGTACAACATTGAACAAGTCTTCCCACTTGTTACATTTACTGACAGTGCATTATATACAATCCCGAGTGTTTTTAAATAGCATACAATCATATCTGCAAGCGTAATTACCTTTTTCCTTTCATTCATCCTCCGAAATCCACTCCGGAAATATGCCTCCACATGTTATTGTCGGTAAACAACTACGCGCATCGGTAACAAATAACTTTAACAATATTCAATAACACTCTCCAACAATAAACTCTAACGTAAAACTGACTCGCTCAAATAAAAGGCTCCAAAAGTTTGCTTCGCTCTGAAGATCGCTGTGAAAATGAAATTTAAACGCGCCTTCGAAGATCGAAATGGAAAACATTAATTTCTAGGAACTGGTTAGTAATCCGGTAGGTTCGCGACGATCGTTTTCGAGTTGATCAATAGGGGTCGTTGCCATGCTGTTGTCGAAGATCGACATTGTGAATAAAAAATGGTAAAAATATTCCCGAATTTGGCGGGTGTCCGTCGGACTGCCGCTGACGCCATCTTCGGCAGTCCGACCGAATTTCTGCCAGTCCTCGGACTGCCGGACACCCACTATTTCGACCCCTGTACACGCATGCGTAAAATGAGCTTCTTGCGCTGCGCTACTGCTACGCCTGCAGTGTACGCGTGAATAGTGAGGTGGTAGGCATCTTTGAGCGCCGTGCTAGGAATTCACAGTACTGGAAATATTTGTTTCTGGGGGATACAGAACACGTTATATTCCAGTGATGACACGGTGACACCCGTCATATAAACTGCCAGGACGGGGCCTTATCACACTAAGCCGTCCTCAAAAAATTTCCCCCGTCCATATTTGAAATTGCCCGTTCAAATGACGGGTGGACGGGTCTCTAGATAAAGCTGAGTGTTGGTGTTGTAAGGAGCAGTGTTGCTGTTGTAGGTTCTGGGAGACGAGGGGAAGAAGAGCGACTATGACATGTTTGGCATGAGTGGGGGAGCAGCCAGGGCAGGGGCTGGGGCGGCGGGTCAGGGACCCTTCCAAAGACACGCACAAGCGGGTAGTAAGTAAAAATCACCAATAAATTAAGAGGTGTCCTAATATGGTCGTTCGCATTAGTTTGCGTTCATGTTTCATGAGGCACCATTGTTGTGATTTATTCTTCCCTGATACCAGGTGAACTGGTGATGACAAACAGACCTAACTAACTTTAATATATTTTGGGACTTTGTGAATATATGTGATTCGATTTGTATTCTCCGTGTAATAGACTTCTCTTCTGACTTGAGTATTTAATGTTTGTTTCGAATGGAAATCATATATTCATCCACTTGTAACATCAACTTTGTAATTATTGTATATATTATACACATTGTAGAATACACATTTTATCTTGATCTTACATTTGTATAGATTTTTATGTGTTATTAATCATAAAAAAGTACTCTGAACTTTTGAAGAATGTAATGAATGAGGGTGACTACTTTCAGGGGGATTTGAGAGTTTCCATAGTACGATAGACCCGGAGGAACTATTCAGGAAGATCTTTGGAGATGCTGGCTTCAGGATGTCTGGCTTCAATGACTATTCGGACTTCGCCGACTCAAACTTTGGATTTGCTGCAGCATCTGAGGTAACGTTGCATGATAACACATGGTTTTATCTCGCAACAAACTCCACCAGTTTTGTTAATTTGTGTGGTTTCTGTTACTGATGTGTGCGTGCGTGCAGAGTCCAGCCGTAGAAGGTTATCTCTCCATTCTTCGCGAGTGTGTCATGTTTGTGTTTGTGTTTGCAGGTGACAATGAACCTGACGTTCCAGCAGGCAGCGCGCGGTGTCAACAAGGAGATAGAGATCAATGTGACAGACGCGTGTCCACGCTGCGGTGGCAACAAGGCTGAGCCTGGCACACGCACCGTCCGATGTCACCACTGCAATGGCACTGGCATGGTAAGTGACAGGTCATGTAGCATATTATGACATCTTCCAGTCGCTAAATTCATACAGGTCCTTGCAAATAAACGAGTTGACATTATTATTTCTATGGACTTATGTAATCATAAATGTATTTACACTTGATAGGTGACTGAACTATAATTATCTCATGATTAGTGAATAATTGTTTTATTATTTCCTATTTCACAATCATGAATGGTAGGGTTTGTGAAAGTATAGGGTAGACTGTGTTGATGCCATGCTCCACACTACAGGTGTGCATTATACGGAACTTGAAAAAATTAGACAACTTTCAGTCATTAGGACTGTTCAAAATGCTCTACACTACAGCAAGTCAAACCTGTAACTATAACTGTGTTTTAATCCACAGAAATAATACAGTTACAACAAATGATGACAATACATATTTGCTCGTGTTTACAGGAGACGGTGAGCACTGGACCATTTGTGATGCGTACGACGTGTCGTCACTGCTACGGCACACGCGTCCTCATCAAGACTCCCTGTATCGAGTGCGAAGGCAAGGGCAAGACAGTGCAGCGCAAACGTGTCATGGTCCCGGTGCCCGCAGGTTGGTAGCCTATGTCTAGGGTTAGCTTATGTCTAGGGTGACAGCCAATTTCCACATTGATAGCCCATGTCTAGGTTGGTAGCAAATGTCCACGTTGGTAGATTATCTCTAGGTTGGTAGTCATTGTCCATGTTGGTAGTCTATGTAAAGGTTTGTAGCCAATGTCCACTAGCCTGGTAGCTAGTCTGGGTTTGTATCTAATGTCCACATTAGTAGTCTCTGTCTAGGTTGGTAGCCAATGTCCACTAGTTTGGTAGCTAGTCTGGGTTTGTATCTAATGTCCACATCAGTAATCTCTGTCTAGGTTGGTAGCCAATGACAATGGTGGCAGTCATTGCCTATTTTGGTCACCCATGTCTAGGTTGGTAGTTTATATTTAGGGTGGTAACCCATGTCTAGGTTGGTAGTTTATATTTAGGGTGGTAACCCATGTCTAGGTTGGTAGTTTATATTTAGGGTGGTAACCCATGTCTAGGTTGGTAGTTTATATTTATGGTGGTAACCCATGTCTAGGTTGGTAGCACTGGGTTTACAGGTTAATAGTTTTTGTGACTGTTGATTTTGTCAAATTTATACTTTTTCATTTCAAAACACATGCCATTCAAATAAGATTCAATCTAAAACCAAAACACGCACCAGTAACTCTTTTCAAGAGACTGGTAGTAAATTGTTTTTGTTTCAAAAATACATAAAAAAGAAAACCAGTGTGTTTACCCCAGTTTGTGTATTTTTTTCTCGGAACAGTCAAGCACACATTGTAGTCCAGAGCTCTCTCAGAAACATGTAGACATCTCCATCTCCCAAATTCTGTTTGCTTACAGGGGTGGAGGATGGGCAGACAGTCAGAATGCCTGTTGGAAGCAAAGAAATCTTCATCACATTTAGGGTATGTAATAATTAATGTAATTGTAATACATGTAATTGTAGTTTTGGTAGCTTGTTTCGTAAAAATCAAAATTTGTATTTCTAAACTAAAGTCATAAGTCATCATTAAAAAGTATTTGCAAAGTTCTGTAAAAAATAATGTCATAAAAAATGCTGTTCGAAAAAATATTTTAAAACTAATTGAATCTGTTGGCAGATCTGCACACATCAAAACATTATGTTACACGCTGGAACAAAGATTGTTACCATAGCATGGTGAATACATCACAGCTTCAGAGTTCAGATGCTTGAGCTGATATTTATGGCACAATGTTGTTAACAGACATACCTTTAGTATGGCAGTTTGTCTCACTCTCTAACTCTCCCCACTCACTATCTCTCTTCTTCCCCTTATATCCCTCTCTCGCCCCTCTGCCTCCCTTCCTCTCTTTACCCCCATCTGCCTCCTTTCATCTGTTTACCCCTATCTGTCTCCCTTCCTCTCTTAACCCATCTGTCTCCCTTTGTCTCCCTATATTTCTTTACCCCCATCTCTCTCCCTTCCTCTCTTTACCCCCATCTTTCTCCCCTTCTCTCTCTCTCTCTCTCTCACACGCACGCACGCACGCACGCACGCACGCACGCACACACACACACACACACACACACACACACAGGTGTGGCCTGTTGTGTTCCACCATTTTGCCTTGAGTATGTGAAAGTTAACAGCTGAGGCGATTGGTTGACAATGTAGTTCTGTTGCTCCCTGTAGGTGGAGAAGAGTAAAGAATTTCGCAGGGATGGCGCTGATGTCCACTCCGATCTGGCCGTCAGTCTGTCCCAAGCCATCCTGGGTGGTACAGTCCGTATCCCGGGAATCTATGATGACATACTACTCAATGTAAGCATGGCGAACAATTTGTTTCTTGTCATAGGGAATCCATGAAGACACCCTAATGGGAAGAGATTGGAAAATTTACTTGAGATAGTACTGGTAGTGGTGTTGTATTTCATGAATGCTTCAAATGCCCGTGGGGAATAAGCTTTCTACACTCAGATTAACATTTCTGTTTATCAGGCACAAATGTCACTGTGTGTGAAAATAGGTTGTTGCTTAATATAAGTATAGAATAGAATGCAGTATGACAGATGGAAGTGACAGAGAGAAGCAGATAGGGGAAAGGCAGAGGGAGAAGTGAAAAAGAAGAGGAAGATGGGGATTGGGAAGGGGCAGAACAGGAAATCAAGGGGAAATAAACAAAGGGATAGTGGAATGGGACAGGAGGCAACTTGAGCAGGGAGAAGCGGCATTATTTGTGTTACACTCATTAAATATTGTTATAGCTACACCCACCACTGAGGGTAGCATCTTATTTTGGTTAAGGTAACAAACATTTTGGTACCTTGTAGCTAATGCATTGATGTGTTCTACTTACACCATTGTCCAACGATGCATAATTTCTTCATTCACTGAACCAGTTGTTGTTTCTTGCGTAGATTCCTCCAGGGACATCGTCCCACACACGCATACGACTCACTGGCAAGGGGATCAGTCGCACCCACAGCTATGGATTCGGTGACCACTACGTTCATATCAAGGTCAAAGTGCCCACGTCAGTATTGCTTCCTGTTTACCTGCTAAAGCATTAAAGATTTCCTATGCTTAAAATCAGCAGAAATTCACTGCAGTAAATAACTGGCTGTCGAAGTCCATGGACTTTACAATTACAAGAACATTAGGCCATGGACAAATAAAGCTAACCTAATTCCAACTTGTGTACAATTCCAAGTACAACTACATACAAGTTCAAATATATTTAAGTTAAAATGCATAATTCAGGTGTCAATTAATCACTGTTTTGAATATATGTAATATTGATTATGTAATCAAGATAGTCTTTTGATGTAACAAAGGCAAAATTCTAAATATTAAATTTATGTTCTTGAAACATATCTAAAAAAGCACTTTATATTTTGACAAGTATACTTATACAATTATTGACCCTCCAATCCAAACATATAAACTTGTTAGTTGGGGGGAAACACTTCTATTATAATGGTTATTTTATCACTTGTGATCTGTGTTTTGTAGAAAACTCACTGAAGAGCAGAAGTCGTTGATACTTGCGTTTGCGGAGACAGAGACTGGCGTTGGGGGCACGGTCAATGGAGTGACAGACACCATACATGGTAATGTCTTGTTGTAGCTCTTGGCATGTCTTCTTCTTCTCTAGTTGTCTTCTTTATCTTTTCCGGATTCAGCTCATTTCGGCTATGTACAAAGCACCATGGATATGAAAGCATTCTTACTTTTGCCTCACAAAACGTTATGTTGCACCTTGGAATAAAAGCAGTCATTTTTCTATCATGAAGCATCTAATCTGGGAGAGAGAGAGAGAAATGTCGCCAGCAGCACCCCAAACATGACAAGACTGACAGCTCGGTAGAACCAATCAGGTTATTCTGTTTCGACTCTGAACAGAACACAGAATGAAAGTATACGTCTACAACAACATGAAGATCGGTCAGTCTGAGATGTACAACCATGAAACAGGCCCCATGAACAGTGAACACCTTCTGTACCAGTGTCCACTACAGGATGACCACACGCAGGATGTGTGGCCAGACAAAATCCCATGAATGAGAAGATGTAGAAGAATCTGAAGGCACAGAAGAGGACTCCATCATTTGTGATGGTGACATATAATTCTAGTCTAGAAATGAATGACGAAGAAGAGGAAGGACAACCATACAAACAGAGTTGTATTTTTAATGAGCAGATTTTTTGTCTTACAGTTTTTATTTTTTCCTGATACTATATTTATTAATGCTGGGGCATGAGACGCAGCATTTCAGTATCGAAGACAATTTCTTATACTGTTCAACTCTCAGCAGGAAATCCAATCCACAAGTTCATGGTTGAACATAGCTAGTGGTATCAACAGCCAAATTCTGAACAGAAGAATGATGATGTTGGTTGTAGAATATGATTTTGAATTAAAACACATTTTCGGTTTTTGTTTATCTCTGGCCTTTTTACAAATGAATTCATAAGGAAAATCCATCCATTAAACAGAATCCATTATTAAATTTATGAAAGATTTTCAAGATACAAATAGCCACCGCTATTTCCACGAAGGACACTAGTTCTATGGCACACCAGTAAAATACCTCGGTTGTGCATCCTGGTGTAGACAGTCTTATATTTACAAAGTCGCTGTTGGGGAGCAAAATTTATTTTTAAGAGCAAAATTTGGCTCAGAATAATGTTAATAACTGGTCACCAGGTGGAGCTTTAGATGATTCTTCTTCGTTTTCAGATAAAACGAAGAAGAATGAGAAAGAGCGACCCACCTCAGGTCAAGTTGTCCAGGACGGGGAGGAGGAAACGTTCTTTGGCAAAATTAAGAAGAAATTTTTTGGATAATGAAATTGGATTCTAGATATAGGTAGTTAAGTTTATTTGGAAATAATCATTTCTTGTCACAATCTTTTACAAATTATTTGTCGTCCTTATCCGTGGGGGGTGCTGATGCGGAAGTGGGATTCATTTGTTTTTGCAACTTTTGTATAACATTCTTGCTTTCTGCTGGGTTTTGTTTTTGCAATTTATGTGCAAATAATGTGTCACAGTATTATTGTTGTCATGTTCATTAGGTTTATGTGATCTGTCTGGAGCATAGGAAAGGATTTTTATATTTTAGGCCATTAATTGTGTTTGTTGATTTAATTATGTTAGTATCCTCACACATTTATTTGGTTTGTTATTTTGTGCATGTTATTGGACCACTTGTGAAGTTAAACTACCTACTTGGCTGAAATACCAAAAACACTGACTGTACTCATAGCCATGTTTTATTATAAAAATACTAGTTATGTTTATAATATATATATATATTTCATATTATATAATATATATATATATATATATATATATATATATATATATATATATATATTATTACTAAATTTTATAAATTATATATATATATTGTTATAAAAATACTATTATGTTAATAATATATATTATATATATATATATATATATATATATATATATATATATATCGTACAATTTATAATTATTTGCTGATAATTAAGAAAGTAGTGCAAAGAAAATTTTGTAAAAGGTGTACGTACACCTGTAGTGATAAAAATAAAAATTACTTGGGTTTTTGCAGCAGTGATTACACTAAAACCACCATTTTATGCTTTCAGGTAAACATGTAATTGACGACAAGGATGGCATTGTGTCTCGTTTGCGGGAGGCTATCCATGGGAAACCAAAACCTCCGGATGTTGAATTTGAAGAACCACCAAAAAAAGTGGAAACCTCGAATGACAACCCCAGTGAAGATGAAGTGCAGGACAAGGCAGAGGAAGTGAAATGTGACAAAGGACAGTCAGAGGAGGAAGTGAAGGCCAAGGATGAAGACAAAGACCATGACAAACATACATGTGATGGCAAGGGAAGTTGTGGCGGCAAAGGAAAGTGCAGTGACAAAGAGAAAGGTGATGAGAAGGAGAAGTGTGGTGACAAGGCATTCAAGAGGAACTAGTTCCTTTCAAACAGCCTAGTCACATGTGACACAGTGCAAGTGTTTACGGTGAATAGAGACTCCAATGACACAGAAGACAAAGTGCTATAAAATGTTTTGTAACAAGCTAATTTTAAAATCTGAAGCAACTTTTAACATATTGATGGCATCACTTAGGAATGCTAAATCTCCCCTGGTTTTAGCACACATCTGTGGTAGATAAAATACTATAGCTTCTTTGAAAACAAACAAACTGGGAGGTTGTACAAAAATGTTATTGGAAAAAACAGTGCAAAATGGACATGATTCTAAACATCCAAATTTAAAAAGTTAACATTATAATGTTATGTTGCCATGCAAACAAGTATCCTTGGAAAGTTGTGATTTCTTCACGTGTGTTTTCCACTTGTGGAAGTATGGTGGACATTATGACAACATGTCCATAGACCTTGCCCTTTTGCTGCCAGAAGAATTTATGAAGCCCCTGAAATGTTCCTTATAAAGGACGTTATGCTTTAATGGAAAACACATTTGTCTCCTAAGAAGTAGGTACAATTTGTGTTTTAAAAGGACATTTGTGGTCACATGATCTCATATTTGGGTAAACAACATGTATTTACAACACTTAATAGACGGCCTCTAATCTAAATGGTTCAAAAGCACCTTACAACATGGCACACAACAGGTACTTCTATACTGGCAGGTGACCAGTTCATTAACAGCCAGTGCTAATGAGAATAAACTTCTTGATTGATAGATATGCTCTGTGTATGACGTTATAGGAAATGTAGGAGAGCTCCTTGTTTGTTTGTATTTTGTGAACTTGGATGATTCTGGCTGATTCAGCTTGAGCAGTCATGCCAAGTTCTGTGTACATAGTATTGCCTCGGAGTAAGATGTGAGTGGCTCGTTGTTGTATCTCGCCTAAGATCATCCATGAAGATGTTACATGTGACAGCTGCGTGCCATGGTCATGTGCTGACCTAGCTGACAAGGATTGGGGTCATGTTGTACTTCAGTAATTTCTTTCAGTACTTAGATTTTTGCAATACTTCGGGGTCAGGTTCATGCAATTTAGTAATTTCATTTACTGCTTAAAGCTATGCTTTGGTTTTCAAAATACTTGTACCTGGGCAGTTGTAACTGCTGAAATAGCAAGTACAAATACACATCATAGCATTGTGGATCATTACAACTGAAATGTCATTGGTTTTATGCTTGACCTGATGAATTGTACTTATTACAATTATCTTCAACCCCCCCGCAACACTCACACAGATTATTTAACAGAACAGCTTAGAACTAATCTTCTTTGTCGAGATGTTTGCAGCAGTTATATATTCCATGTCCTGAATTCCACCTGAGTTGCAAGACACTACACGGTGCACCAGCTGCAATCATTATGCTGCATTTAACTGTCAACAACTCCGTACTTCATGACCTCCCACCCTTGCAACAGAGTTGAGTAGGAATTTTTTAGTCGCATTCACAATATGCACGTGGTGATTGGAATGCAGCATTATTAACTGGGGTCAGATAGTGACGTTGAAATTTACATTTATTTGCAGGGATCCATTTCATTTGTGAAGGTTTGCCAAGGGGTCTTGGTTATTACTGGAAGTCTGTTGGCTTTTTACTGAAGTGATGAAACGTGCATGATTAAACTGTGCTTGTACAATTATGAAGAACAACTTACTGCAAGGAGATATACAGGCAACTTTATGATGTATCAACAATAATAAAGTATCGAATCACTATAATTTGTTCAGTGTGAGCAATGTGAGTGTGTGCGTGTGTGTTTAGTCTTACTGTTTACACATCCCCTCATCACTCTGCGAAATGGTGATTATCTTATATTGGCAGGTGAAATAACTTTCAAACTGTGGATTCCCTGATGTGGTTTGAATCATTGACTAGGAGAAACACCTGAACTGAAAACAGAACTAAAGAGGTCTTAGCCTAAAGTAATTAATAATGTTATATTGGAACAGTGTATAGACCTAGGTTAGTTTTCATTCTCACAGACAATTAACTGTAATATAGTGGAGCTGATGTAAACAAAATTAAATGCTAGTCATGAAGTTAATACCTCTGGTATGTCGAGGAAAACTAATAAACAATAGTCTAATATTTCAGAACTGACATAGGAGCGGTTAGATAAATAAATAAAAATGGGACCTGTCAACTTTATAACAGGGTTGTTGACAAAAAAACAGCTGCCAGAGATCAGTTACCAATTAGTTATAGTTTCCATGCAACGCCAGCATGGGCTCCTAGGTGATTACACAAAATAAAATAAAAACACTCGAGCATTTAGTCCAAGCTAACCCAGGCTAGTATTTTCTATGCATGATTATTTATCAGAAATGACCAGAAACATAGCCAAATTATGTGAATGCAGCAACAGCTAGAACTCGTAACTAGTGGATTCAGGCCCCAAAAGGGTCTTTCAATAAGATAAATGATTCCTTGTCCACGTGCCGTCAGCGTTTCTGCTCTGGTGGCGTTCTTATTTTATTTGTTTCGACAAAAACGCTGAAACACTAGATACAAATTTATCATTCATACCCTAACGTGATAACAAATAATATGTATGATCTCCATAGGTGGGAGCACTTAGCATATAGTGTTTTATTTAACTGCTAGATGGCGCTAGCAAAGTTTCCCATTCCATCCCAGAATGCCGGTTAACTTCCTTTCGCCATTACCGTAGTAAGGTAAAAGATGATGTTTTGATCGGTGCAAAAATCTACTTCCATCTGTTAACTTAGGCCACTTCTGCTGTTTATACCACATAATAATAAATCACAATATACACACAAATTAAATTATTTGATCACTGCTTGGATCCGTTAAGAGATAAACTGAAGATGTTGATGTAAATCACGGCGATACTCGATAGTCATGCTTCCACTGTTCCAGTGACTCTATTATTAGCTTTTAGAGCTTCTGTTATCGATAACTCGTTTCAGATGTTGCTTTTAATAGAGATCGAAATACAGTCTGGATTTTGATTACATGCAGTTTCTAACAAAACCGTGGAAATGTCACTGTCAGTTGTAAATAGTTGTCGGACAGTGCGAGTGTCGTTGGTTGACAGTCCGTTGACGAAAGATGCCGGAATAGTTTGTTGGCTGACTAGTGTGAATATTTTGAAGAAATGTATGCTACTATGTGTGGAATAAACAATAGTGCTAGCTTTTGGATAAAAAAGGAAAGAAAGAAAAGCGTTAATTGTAAATTGCCTCACCCCTTGATGTGATGGGAAACGTCATAATTATGTCAAATATGTTGGAGTTGAACAAACTACACTACAGAACTGTGACGTTAGTGTTACTGTAATACTGTTAGTATTACTTAAGCACACATCATTTTCTACTACATTCAAATGAGAAATATGAAGGCAAAGTTATGGGTGTCTCTGCAAGTAGCAGCATTTGATAACATCAATCTCAACAGTAACTGAGTAAATAAAGCCCAAAATGTATGAAGTTAAATGTCAGTTAATTACTTAATTTGCATGTCTCGGTTCAAGAGCCAGTTACCTATACAATTTACATGTTCGTTTATATTTTTAGACATGGCACCTCGTGAGGGAAGGAAGAAGAAGCAGGTGACACACGAGGTAGTCACCCGCGAGTACACCGTCAACATCCACAAGCGCATCCATGGCATGTAAGGAGCAGCTCTATTTGCTTTATTCTCACTTCATAATTCAGCTGCTAGACATACGTAGTTGGTGCACAATGTGAAGACAATCAGTAGCCAATGATTTAAACAATTACCCTGAATTGCTGTTGACATAAAATGTCTGAATATGAGGCTACTGTTGGTTATTTAATGAGTTTTAAATAAACAGTAAGCACCCAAAACAAACAATTAAAATATAGAATACTAACTTTGTAGTGTGCATAACGGTGCCTTTTCATGATACTCTTATTCTTGAGATGTAAATGTTTGCAGTGGATTCAAGAAGAGGGCGCCACGGTCCATCAAGGCTTTGCGACAGTTCGCAGAGAAGATGATGGGAACTCCTGATGTCCGAATTGATACCAGGCTGAACAAACACATGTGGTCAAAGGGCGTCAAGTAAGCACATTCTCATATACTATGACGTCTCCACATTATCCTAATCTACAATTAGACACTCTGCAGCCAAACCTGATTTAGGTGGTGTTTCTAGTCATAGTGTCAATGATAGCTAATTAAAGTAATAAATAAAATGTGATGGTCAAAACTGGTGTTAGCAGCATTTCTGTTAACAGTATTTCTATTTGTGTGTAACTGTAATTCTTGGGTGTAGATAACTGTTTACGTAACATTTTTGTTGCATAAACTTGAGGAACGTAGACAAATAATTTGTTTGTGGTCTATTAGTTTGACATCTGTTGGGATGAGCTGTGGGAATGTTTTACAAGTCATGTGAGGTTATATTTGTTTGGCAGGTCATGTATGTATGTATCATGTTTACATTGCAAGTGCATAGTGCTGTATAATGTTGTCAATCTGGTCCTTTTTAAACAATATATGAGGTATAAACAGTTAGACAAATAGAAAATATGACTGATGGTGTGTCCCACAGGAATGTGCCCTTCCGCGTTCGCGTACGACTGGCCCGCAAGAGGAACGAGGATGAGGATTCCCCCCACAAGCTCTACACCCTCATCACATACGTCCCAGTCACCACCTTCAAGAGTACGTATACTTCTACACCCTCACACCATTTTTTAATCATCGTCACGCCAATGTTTAACTAACTTTGCCATCAAACAATATGAAGCATATTACAGGTTTGAACCTATGCTAGGCAATTGGTGTTGTATACAGTTAAAAGTTCAGAGTTCTGTCATTGAGTGATTGTATGATGTAATTCATATCTAAGTGCATGTAAGTATATACATTTAGTATTTGATACACTGTCATGCCACATTAATCAATCATGTCATGTTTGTTTTTTCAATGTTTGATAAAATTTAGGTGTTTATTTATTTACGTCTTTTGATCAAATTATACATGCCCATAACTATATAAGAAGAAAAACGTGTACCTTTGAAGAAAACAGGTGGACGTGTACAGTTGAAGCAACTTTCTGGAAAATAGGTTACTAAAATTTACCCGTGTTAAACAACTGTTGTATACATATTTATTATGATCATCTTTTCCTTTCAGACACGCAGACGGTGAACGTAGAGACGAGTGATTAAAGTGTACGATACATAAATAAAACTTCTCAAGACTACTATACGTTTGTCTTCATTTGTCATCTGTGGATGTTCTCAAATAATTATGTTTTATCTCCATCCACCCAAAATTGTCATGATTGTGGGTTTTTCATAATTGTTACACATTTACCTGTTTATAAAGATGCACTAATTCTCAGACCTCTTTCACTCCTGAATTAGTACATTAAAATGTCATGACATACAGTGTATATAACATTTGTAACAATGTTTACAAACATTTGCAGTATCTATGGCTATCGAATTCACATGTGATCAACAGTTCACTTATTCCACTCCCCTTTCCACATAAGCAGGTAGATGTTGACACTTACGAATAACTCCCTTACAAATGTGTTTGGGGATTTAAATTTTTTATAAGAAATTACACTAATTCACATCACTTGATGCCCTGCTGTATAATCAGTTGCCTTTATACATTGCACTACTAGTGTTCCAAAATCAAACAAAAGAACATATTAATTATGCATAAAATCCTGGAAAATGACCACTACACACATGTACATATCTGCTTCCCAGTTTGCAGTCAGGTTTCCTGGTAAACAACCAATAGATCGGCAGTTATCGACCTTGTTGCCTCCAAGGCCTTTCCGTGAACGATACAAACTCTGGGTCCCACGTAAGACGTGTACCCTATCATAATGTATAAGACAGACACGCAAGATAGCTCTCGTATAGGTTGTAGTTATGTCAGAAACTTATTTTACCCTTTAATTAAAAAAAATTGCCATTTCACTGACCTCGGGCAGTATACTGCAGCCGTCCAATGAGGTTGTGACGCCTGGTTAGGAAATGCAAGAGAGCTGGCTAACAATGTCAGGTTACAATCGCTCATTAGTAGTCTCGCTGTAGCGCCTTGCATTTTCTGGCGTTAAAAAACGTTCCGATTAACGTTTCTGCGCATGCGCGATAAATGTAAAATCATCAATGTGCAGCGAAAGAACTTTGCATTTATGGTATAAATACTACGGGTTGTTCGTTAGGATGTATATAACCTCTCAGTAAAGTTATTTGTCGCAAATTTACACGAGGCAAGCTTTGATAGCAAGCGTAAATCACGTGACTGTAGTGCGCCTTAATCCGTGACAGTGATTTAAACAAATGTTATTGTATTGAACGACATTTCAAGCAACTCTCCAGAGTAATCATCACAGGAGAGTTAACGAACAGCCCATGGCATTTATATAAAAATACTTTGTTGCTTCGTTGTCCATTGATGATTTAACATTTATTGCGCATGCGCAGAAACGTCAATCGGAAAGATTATAACGACCGGAAAAATGTAAGCGCGACACCGCGTTGGTGAACCGCAAGTTGTTAATGAAATGTGTCATCGTTGCAACCACAAGTGATCATTTGCTATACACTTTATTGGCACTACTCGTTACACACGAAAAACAATAATGTTCGCCGATGCTCAGTATTTAGTGCTCAGTAATGCTATTTATTATTCCTCGAACCCGCTCCATGGCAGATAACAGACGTGACTATGTTTCCACGTCGTTCTGCTTGTGTTTACGCTACGCACGGTGAAGACAAGTTGTTTCGAATTCAATGCAACTTACCACAAAGCAGCAACATTTAAAAGTTAAATGAGATGACTGGATAACAGGCTCATCCGTGATACGTCTAGTATTAGACCTGGAAAGTATTTTGCCTGAAATTTCGCATGTGAATGTTAGTGGTAAATCATTATTACGTTTATTCGGCTGTCTCCCATCACCTCTTCGACTTTCCTCCAACCGTTAAAGTTGCCCCTGCTGTAACCCTCATTATAACCAAAGCAAATGATCTAGTCGATTTTGCACTGGCCCCCTCCAATGCAAAGTCATGGCTACGCAACTGCACAAGTTCACGAAACATGTTCATCTGCAAATATTATTTTAGTATGCGTGTATTTGTATAGCATCAGCATACTGTGTTTCTACTTATCGATACTGGTACAAAAAAATTCCGCAATAACCTCCAAACATTGTCACTCTTAAATCTTCCCGGCGTCGTTCGTCATATTTGCTTTTCTATGTCAATAAGCGATTCTTCGATGTTCAACAAACTGAATAACTGCTGTCGTTTTACATCACGTCTCTGTTATTATTTTGTAACATTAGTATGTATATATATATATATATATATATCACCTGAATCGATTTAGGGATAGGGCTGAGTGTGAACAGTGACTGATTAACCAACAGGCATCTATCGTAATATTTCTGTAGACTGATTGTTCCCGTAACCGAGGGCTCTAGCAAGATGTAATTTGGCATTTTTTCCCGCAAAGACTATTCGTACACAACTATGCGCCACTCCCCATCCCCAGGAGCTGAGCGAACTGGAGCAATGTCGAGTGAACAAAACTTGCCGAAGGTTTGACACGACCGGATTCGAATCCGGGTCTCTTAGAGCCCTGAAGTTCTAGTCACTGCACCAGTGCAGCACTGCACATCTAGCACTAATATATCAGTCACACGATACCGTTGTTACTGTAATAATTACGTTGCTAACATGAACAAATGTGAATTATTCATTAGTAAAACCTGTCGGCTGTTAAGTAGAATGTCATTCTTAAATTGTTTTCATGTCGATAACAATAAATATCTTAAACGTTGTCTGGTTACTTATCTTTTCTAAAGCATTTTCTAAGAAACAGCTAGTTTTCAGATACTGTAATAGTTAATGGAACGTGTCATTTTATTTTGATGTACAGCTGTTTATACTGTACTAACACTGAAGCCAGTAACATAGGCAACGTTCTTTGTTTATACTTTTGCTGGGCAGTTCACCTTTTTGTAGGTTGTTGTTTTGCAACCTTGATGTTATTATAGTTTCTCTGTACGACTAGTATCCGTTTCCATTTGACTTCTTTCTAACCTGCTGTTTAATTCAACATTCCATAAAGTTACATGGTATGGGTTAAGTTAATACATTATGCAAACTAACAACGCCCTGCCAGTAGTATAGAATGTGCTTCTACGTTTGGCGCGGTGGCAGGCGATCCTGGCGAGCGTTTTGATTGGGTGTTGCGGAGGAAGCATAGAAGGTGGAAAGGTCATGTCCAGTATGTAGACCACATAGGTGACGTTCTCCAAAAATAGACAAGAGGCGATTCTGGCGCGGAGCGGCGCGGCACGGAGGAAGGGTGGAAGGAGGAAGGGTCATGTCCAGTATGTAGGCCACATAGGTCACTTTCTCAAAAAATACTCAAGAAGCGAATCTGGAGCGGCGCGGAGGAAGGAGGAAAGGTCATGTCCAATATGTAGGTCACATAGGTCACGTTTTCAAAAAAATAGTCAAGAAGCGATTCTGGCGCGGAGCGGCGCGGCATGGAGGAAGGGTGGAAGGAGGAAGGGTCATGCATGTCCAAGGGCCATGCGTGTTCGTATGTGTCCGCGTGTGTTCGTGTGTGTCCGCGTGTGTCAGAATGTGTTCGCGTGTGTCAGGCACGACAAGTTTACAGACACGGTGAGTTTACAGACACGTTATGTTTACAAAACAAAACTTACAAACACGACAGTAAGTTTACAGACACATTATGTTTACAAAAACAATTAAGCAACACCTATTAGGTTATATTCCCCTAGTATTATTAACCCAATTCACTCTATATAGAATTAATATATAAAGTATTAAATTATTAATTAATAAACCAAAATTTCGTTTGCGTGTTTTCTGTAAAATTAAAATTATTCATCCAATGTTCGTGCGAATTACACATTGAACACAATTCATCAACAATGAATCGGAATGCAACCGCACACTATAATATGCGGTTAAAATAATAAGTTTTGTTTATGAATTCATGCGAATTAACATTGAATAAAATACTATTATAATTAATCGGAATGCGACCGCACATTAACGCAGTTAAAATTGAAATTTTGTATGAGCTTCACTTGCTTTTCATAAATTTAGTAAATTTCACGTGTCCGTCCTGTTCGCCGGTGGAATCGCTACGTTTCGGTGCGTTGCTATTCAGATTCGGTTGTTATGATTATTTTTAGGGGGTGCATGGGCACGAGTATGGCTGCAGTGGACTTGACGATATGTTGTTAAATCATAAACATTACATTAATTTTAATATTAAAGCTATGAATGTTTGCTCGGCTCAGTTTTCAATATTGCATGTTTCTAGGGACATCATTGACCTGACGTCACTGAGACACCGGATCAACGATTAGGGAATGGCAACCAAAACACCCGCCCACGATCTCTGAGCGTCCCTCGTCTTCACCTACGGCAACTGCGCATCATGGGACTGATGAACATCGCTTGAAGCGTCATTCTCCTTCAGCGATATTGTAGGCCTATATGTGAACCGAAACTAGATGTTTCTCAAAGGCGACAGAGAAGCATTCGCTCCGACCGAACAACAACACGAAACCTCTGTCGGACATCCGCGATGTTCCGACAAGAAGACGTCAAGTGCGAGATATATGTCGCTGATATCATTGGTATTGTCATCTGCGTTTGTTAACTAGTATAAATACTTACATAAAATACGTTACTGAAACAAGAAAAATAGTAAATGATGTTAAGAGTACACTAGCTTCCGTCGTGGGTATAGAACAATGAATTTTATTTTTAGACTAGAAAAAAGTTGCTAAAGGTCCGACAAATAATCCTGAAAATAGACCAAATAATATAGGTAGTATTGGATATAATATGAAATTTCAAATTCATACTCATCTAAATGTCACATTATATTGAGATCAAACAATAGTTTTTTTTTTTACAAATTTATTTGATAAACTTTAAGGTTATAGCAGTTTGCAACTGCATTTCAGCTGAGTGATCCAGACCCTGCATGAACGTATGCTACACAACAGGCTGTGCAATGGTCACAAATTTGGTATTATTTTGTCGAAGTTACAATTGCCATACTGTTTGACTGCATGGAGATATTTAAATTCTGTAAACCGTATATCGTTACCTATTATACATAAAATCGACATGCACCATCACAAACAGGGTAAGTCAATTTTCTTGCAAGTCCCCATCTGCGGATTTCTGCTCTGGCAATAAGATTTTTCCGCCGTTATTGTCAGAGCTGCTCTGTGGATTTCTGCTCTGGCAATACGAATTTTTCCGCCTTTATTGCCAGAGCGTCAGGTGTATCTGAAACAATTACTATGTCGACACGTGTTCGCTAAAAAATATCGCCAACTGGACGCGCATGGACATCACCATCAATCGATTTCTGCTCTGACAATAAGAATTATTTACGCCCTTGTTGCCAGAGCTGCTCTGCGGATTTCTGCTCTCGCAATAAGAATTGTTCCGCCCTTATTGCTAGAGCAGCTCTGCGGATCGATCTTATCGCAGTTTGCCCGCGACGGTCGCCTAACTCAGTCAGAACACGATACTAGGGCGTCATACATATCTGAAATAATTACTTTGTCGACATGTGTTCGCTAAAAATATCGCCAACCGAACGCGCATGGACATCACCATCAATCGATTTCTGCTCTTGCAAGAAGAATCGATGGTTTAACGGCTTCTTGTAAAACAACAAACACGCGTCACGTGTTTTACTATCCACCATACGGGCACTGGCGGCATACGTTTTGAAACAAAGTATCGACCGCATTGCGCGCCAAAATTTACAGCTATCGAAGGACACACTGTCATACAGTTGACTGCGATCGAACGATGCGTTATTGGATTGTTTTTATCATATTCATCGTCTGTGAAATAACATGGGACGTCTCTGGTGCAAGGGGACGTCGCCGGGCAACCAGAAGAAAGACCAACCTACCTTCCAAGGGCAAGGCCAAGGCCAACCCCAATGGCAAAGACAAGACGTCAACAACAACATGTCTACCTAAATGTAATGGCTGCTCTCAGCTCTTCAAGCTGCCTGTGACTTTCTCCGTCAGGAACACTGGGTATAAATATGCATATGTGAGTATCAAACCTATCATTCCATTTATTTATTTGTTCATTCATTCATTCATTCATTCATTCATTCATTCATTCATTCATTCATTCATTCATTCATTCATTCATTCATTCATTCATTCATTCATTCATTCATTCATTCATTCATTCATTCATTCATTCATTCATTCATTCATTCATTCATTCATTCATTCATCATTCATTCATTCATTCATTCATTCATTCATTCTTCATTCATCATTCACTTCATTCATTCATTCATTCATTCATTCATTCATTCATTCATTCACTCATTCACTCATTCACCCATTCACCCATTCACCCATTCACCCATTCACCCATCACCCATTCACCCATTCACCCATTCACCCATTCACCCATTCACCCATTCACCCATTCACCCATTCACCCATTCACCCATTCACCCATTCACCCATTCACCCATTCACCCACTCACCCACTCACCCACTCACCCATTCACTCATTCATTCATTCACCATTCACTCATCATCATCATGCACTCACTCACTCACCATCACTCACTCACTCACTCACCACCACTCACTCACTCACTCACCACTCACTCACTCACTCACTCACTCACTCACTCACTCACTCACTCACTCACTCACTCACTCACTCACTCACTCACTCACTCACCCATGCATGCACCCACGCACCCACCCACTCACTCACTCACTCACTCACTCACTCACTCACTCACTCACTCACTCACTCACTCACTCACTCACTCACTCACTCACTCACTCACCAAGCACGCACCCACCACCACTCACTCACTCACCACCACCACCACCACCACCACCACCACCACCACCACTCACCACCAGCAGCACCCACGCACCACCCCACCACTACGCATCCTACCCGACTCACTACTCACTCCTCACTCACTCACTCACTCACTCACTCACTCACTCACTCACTCACTCACTCACTCACTCACTCACTCACTCACCACTCACTCACTCACTCACTCACTCACACACACACTCACACACTCACCAACTCACCTACTCACTAATTCGATAAATTATTTCAAAACTAAAACAATTCAACTGTTTTTCAAGAAGCTAGATAAAAGGTGAAAAGTTGATTTATAAATACTTTAGTAGAAAGCTGCGCCTCGTGATTAGTTTATAGGCAATTTCACAGTAACCTCATCCTAGCCCTAGCCTTAGAACAGTGAATGAGTTATTATTGCTTTATCTCTTCAAAAAAGCTGGTTAGTTGCTGGCTTTAGCATTTAAAAAAGTCTTATGGCAATTATTTACAAAATTTGAACTATCTGTCTTGGACAACTATTCGCAACAGCATGAGCGATAATGATTTTGTCAGACGTAATTTGGTGTTTCGTTTTGAAACACGAAACACCAGTATTCTAGGGAAATGCCGCCTTATATACATGTTCCTTATACATTGTGTATGGATATACACAGGTGAGCACTAACGGATACGTGGTTTTGTGGCCGCTGAAACCCACCAATGTGGCTGTCCTCGAGCTGCCGCCCGGCCCAGACCTGGGAGTTCCAATCCTGGCTCCATTCTGGGCGAACATCACCACCGACTTCAAAGTGAAATCCAAACGTCATCGTCCCAAAGTGAAGGTGTACTCAGGCAAAAAGGTGGCCTTTGTGGATCGAGACATTAAGAGGAAGTTTAGCAGCTCTCGTCGCTACACCACCAGGAATAGTTTCATTGTCAAATGGGACAAGGTGACATACGTGGGCGGGACAGACAAATCCAAGGTATGGATACTGGTATTTGTTTTATTGTAAAATATAAAAAATAACATAGCACCAATTTAAATCCGAGGCATACAGTAAGGTGTAATCACATAGGCTATTTTAGCCTAACGAATAGGACTGACCTGTCTGGTGTATTTGACTTTGAATTCCATTACTTATAGCATTTAAACTAGCGACGTGTTGTATTTCGAAACTGGGGGGTTTATAATACTTTTAAAAACATTTTGTTCTTATCGATGTATTACACACTCGCGTGTGTGTGTGCTTGCGTGCGTGTGTGTGCGTGCATGCGTGCGTGTGAGTGAGTTAGTGTGTTTATTTATTTGCGTGTGTGTGTGTGTGTGTGCTTGCTTGCTTGCGCGCTCGCGCGTGTGTGTATGCTTGTGCTTGCGTGTGTGTGTGTGTGCGTGCGTGCGTACGTGCGTGTGTGTGTGTATGTGTTTATGGACATGATGATTGTCTGAAGTAATATATATATATTTATATATATATATTTAAGACCTACCGGTATATTGATAATCGATTCTGAGAATGACCTTGTCTTGATGCGCCTCTGAGTTTGATTCCAAGGATTTCGAGCTAAATAACTCACAGTATTACTACTGCTGCTACTATTGTTGCTACAACAACAACAACAACAACTACTACTACTACTACTACAACCACCATCACCACTACCACCACCACCACCACCACCACCCCCACTATCACCACCACTACCACCGCCACCAACACCACCGCCGCCACCACTGCCACCACCACCGCCACCACCACCAGATTACTTGTCGGTCCAAATGAGCACAATGGCGAATGTTTCTTTCTACAGAGAAACACATTTGCAGTTGTGTTGGCGACTAATTATAAGTGGACATTCGTTGCGTACTACTACGAGACGCTGACCTGGTCCACCCAACCGCGCCGCGAAGCCTATGCTAAGGTAAGTCATCACTTCCGTAAAGCACATACTTTGGATTCAACCTAAAAGTAAAAGAAAGGATGTACATTTCCTTTATTTGTAGCTATTGAAATATGCTTAATACTAGATTATCTTGAAGTTATATTGCCTGCTATATTGCGCTTAATGAGTACAATTTTTTTTGAAATTATAATCTGCAATCATTATATGATAGTATTAGTGTAGATCATTTAATTACATCAAAGATCTATTATATGTATTTGATTATATCTACTAAACGTTTTCGCCACTCAATTTCATGTTCTCAGATCGTTGCTTTCACAATTTTACCCTTGTCCGGCACAAAACATAAATAAACATAATCTGACTCACGCATAGACGAACGGAACATCTTACACAAGAGGTCGCATGAATTTGTTGTACCATGTTTTATTTATTTTATGCCAGTTCGTAAGTCTGCATTCGCTTCGTAAGTTCGAATTCGCTTCCTGTCCGATAGCGTAACGCTTTTGTAATATATACCTGGCACTTTTATGAGCATCCATCCATCCATCCTCCTCCATCCATCCATCCATCCATCCATCCATCCATCCATCCATCCATCCATCCATCCATCCATCCATCCATCCATCCATCCATCCATCCATCCATCCATCCATCCATCCATCCATCCATCCATCCATCCATCCATCCATCCATCCATCCATCCATCCATCCATCCATCCATCCATCCATCCATCCATCCATCCATCCATCCATCCATCCATCCATCCATCCATCCATCCATCCATCCATCCATCCATCCATCCATCCATCCATCCATTAACAACTTTTATTCAGCTTATTTATTTTGAGATTGACCAACTCTGTTGTCTTGATGCGCCCGTGAGTTTGATTTTCAAGCATTTAGGCACAATAGAAGTTTCTTTATTATCATTATTACCATACGGCGTTTCAAATAAACAACAACGTTTGACATAAATAGTTCGCCACGCACACATCAGCCACTGGCTCATCGGACAACAACGCAACGTTCGGAGTTGTTCTCCTCTTGTTGTCCCTGTCGTCGGGTGAGGTTGGCCATGGTTACATCTTTTCTTCGACTTTTCTGTCCTCTTTTCACCATTCTGCAACTCCTTCTATATTTTGCTGTTGTTCTCCATTCTTCTCCTACTCTTCCCAGACCTCTCCTAACACAGTCCTCCCAGCGCATTCTCGATCTTCATCGCCTGCTTTTGCCCTCCATTTCTGGGCATCTGCTCTTTCCCATTTTTTTATCTCCCATTCATTCCACATGTCCGACTCATTTCAGCCTACTCCTCACCAGTTTCTTCTTGATACGTTCCTTCACGCCAACCTCCGCTCCCAGTTCATTCACTCTTCTCTTATCCGCTCTATTCACTCTCACGATTCTTCTTATCCAGTTTTTATTTTGCAAACCCGCAATTTCTCCTTGATTTTCGGTTAGTGCCATCGTTTCTAAGCCACACGTTTATGCCGGAGTAACACCACGAGGTGAACACCTTTCCTTCAAGTTTACGCGATATCCGTCTGTCTCCTGTCACCCCTTCGACTTTCTCTAAGCGTTGAGATCTGTTTCCCCATCCGCTACTACTGCCAGTTCATCTGCGTACAACAGTTACCGGAGTATGTCTTTTGAACCAATCTTTCTGCTTATCAGTTCCACCATAGCGATAAATAACAACGGGCTCAAGGCACTCCCCTGTCTCAGGCCAACATTTACTTTGAAGTTTCCCGACACTCCCGGTCCACACAGCACCTTGCTTCGTGTCCTCACACGTCCCCTGGGCCATCCTGACCTCCGCCTCTGGGAACCCCATCCACCTCAGTGGTGCCATCGCCATTTCTCTTGGGATTGTATCATAGAAGGATTTTTGCAACTAAGCCTTACCCTGACCAAATGTCAACAAATAGTCATTCATTGCAACAAGTAGGCCTCCAACATGACTACATCTACCCAAGGCTGATGACTTGCATTCACATGATGCGTTTAGAACAAATCCACTGTATACACTCACGGTAACCTGCACATTATATGAGATCTGCTTCATGCTGGCAAGGACTTTTGCCTTGACATAATAATGTGCCGATGTACGGTTATCACTCATACATGTAACATGGCCACTCTCAAAAAACTGTTTACCCCTGCGTAATGGCTTAGAGGTGTGAGAGTCCAGGTGAGGGGCAGAGTCATCCTCATCTGACTCGTCTACAGCAGGTCCCTGCAGAGATTCCACCAAGTGATGGTAGATGTGTCCCTCATTAAACATCTTGGGGATGTCTGAATCAGGGAAGGTCTTCCACCCAGAGTCTGGTGCAGGAGGAGGGAGGGAACTGGTAGATGCATCTACTGTCAGTTTCTGGCGTTTGGCTGACTGTTTCATCTCATACCATTTCCCCTGGTCGATAGCAGGATCAATTAAGTGCTGTTTTTTGGCAGACATCACATTTTGGCATCTGCAATACAAAATATAAATTGTATGATCCCTTGTTAATGTAACCAAAATCAGGCTGATTTTGTTTATACTGGAGGGAGCATCCCTTATGTTGCCTATGTTGATCAACCAAATTGCCATACATTTTTTGATCGCCGCCTTAAATTAACAAACATAGGACATATTATTTCAAGATACAAAAAAGGTTGATGAAGAAGTTAACTCTGCACGTAGCACAAAAGATACGTTGGACTCCTCGTTGTCCCTGTCGTCGGGTGAGGTTGGCCATGGTTACATCTTTTCTTCGACTTTTCTGTCCTCTTTTCACCATTCTGCAACTCCTTCTATATTTTGCTGTTGTTCTCCATTCTTCTCCTACTCTTCCCAGACCTCTCCTAACACAGTCCTCCCAGCGCATTCTCGA
The DNA here is from genome assembly GCA_025642075.2 of Ridgeia piscesae. Lineage (NCBI taxonomy): Eukaryota > Metazoa > Annelida > Polychaeta > Sabellida > Siboglinidae > Ridgeia > Ridgeia piscesae. Next base: position 181,657 of record JAODUO010000017.1, on the reverse strand, counting down.
TCTTCATCGCCTGCTTTTGCCCTCCATTTCTGGGCATCTGCTCTCTTTCCCAATTTTTTATCTCCCATTCATTCCACATGTCCGACTCATTTCAGCCTACTCCTCACCAGTTTCTTCTTGATACGTTCCTTCACGCCAACCTCCGCTCCCAGTTCATTCACTCTTCTCTTATCCGCTGTATTCACTCTCACGATTCTTCTTATCCAGTTTTTATTTTGCAAACCTGCAATTTCTCCTTGATTTTCGGTTAGTGCCATCGTTTCTAAGCCACACGTTTATGCCGGAGTAACACACGAGGTGAACACCTTTCCTTCAAGTTTACGCGATATCCGTCTGTCTCCTGTCACCCCTTCGACTTTCTCTAAACGTTGAGATCTGTTTCCCCATCCGCTACTACTGCCAGGTTACCTGCGTACAATAGTTTCCGGAGTATGTCTTTTGAACCAATCTTTCTGCTTATCAGTTCCACCATAGCGATAAATAACAACGGGCTCAAGGCACTCCCTGTCTCAGGCCAACATTTACTTTGAAGTCTCCCGACACTCCCGGTCCACACAGCACCTTGCTTCGTGTCCTCACACGTCCCCTGGGCCATCCTGACCTCCGCCTCTGGGACCCCCATCCACCTCAGTGGTGCCATCGCCATTTCTCTTGGGATTGTATCATAGAAGGATTTTTGCAACTAATTCAAAAGGGTTGATAGCAGAAATTTGGGTCGCGACACATACAATTGATCCAGAAACGCCGTTGTACTAAACAGTTGAATACTCACTCATTGGTAATCTCTTATGATGTGATCTCTGTAACGTCAAAAGTCTATAATACTAGACTACTCTAGGTAGACGTTAGAACAATACGTGTTGAACAGGTCTCGTTATTGATTACAGTTGTCACTACTAATATATTGCTATGTGTATTTCAATCTTGTGACACTTTTCAGGCTTTCATTGATTATGGTGACAAGACAGAAGTTGTGCTGGAGGGTTCAGGCACGCCTTCTGTCATGGACCTCGCCAATCTGTCGAACATCATTAAACCTAAACATAAGAAGTGGAATGTGAAAGGAAGGTTTGTCTACAGGGTCGACTACTTGCCGGCATCTTCGCGAAGAATGGGCCGCAGGCGGAGGGTTAAGTCGGATACTTGCACTTCAGGTGTGCTGTTTAAAACGGATGGATGCACAAGTGGTCATTTTAGTTTCAGCAACAATCTCAAAAACATCACCAACAACTAATGAATTTGTTTTAGTGAATAACAACATAGTTGTGCTCATTTATTCAATGTTACCAAATGCATTATTAGAATACATTATTTGGAATACTTAAGTTCAATGTGTTTACTTTTTTGGTATCAAAGTAGTAAGTCGCTTAAAATACTTGCTAATAGCATCAAAGTAAACTTAAGACACGTGGAAAATTGGAAGTTAAATCTTTATAATGTAAAATAACCTACACGTGTGAATTACACTCATACGCGAGCGCGCGCACACACTCGCACACACGCTCACACGCGCGATACACGCTTTATTTACATTGCGCTTTACCATACATTGTTCAGTTGATTGTATTTGGACAATTTTAAATAATTCTCTCATGTTCCATTGCACCCTTCAACGAATGTGTGATGCTGACTGTCCTCTCTTAGGCATGTTGCCTAGACAACTGTAATGTTCAATGTTCATCAACGCTTCCTAAGCTGATAAAAGCATATCAATCAACTCATTTAAAATTCTAGAAAAAAACTTATATTTGTTGTGGTTCGTGTTTTCATGACTTAAACAACTTTATGTGACAGCCATGTTGTAAATACGTGGGACTAAACTGCACAGAAGCAAACATTTATTCTAGCATTGTTGTTATAGCCTGTTGTAAAAAGGGAACAAGCTTAATTGTAGACATTATTATAACTACATTTGTTTTAAATTTATTTTGTGGTACGACGTATTGAATAAATTGCTTACCGTAGGATACCTAAACGAGAGTTAGCATAGTTGTTCTCCTGAAAACTTCCACCTACAATGTCATTTACGTTTAGTAGTTTATTCTTTCCGGTTATTTTTACTATTATATTTCATACTGTTAATGATTATATACAATGAAGTAATTGAATTCGAATATTGAAACATGTATTCATATACAATATATTTGTTTACTTTGAACGCAGGCGGGCGAGTATGGGCGTGTACGTATATCACTAGCATGTTGTTTGTTTGACGCAGAGCTGCTGAATATGTCTCCAAGGCGAGCCCCACTGCTAGGCGGAACCCCAATCCACGTGTCCAGCCCATGTTTCAAGACACGAGTCTCTTGTCGCTTTGACGACATCGTTGTTACCGGCATCATCGTCAGCCCGAACAATGCCATCTGCGTCACACCGACGTTTGTTCGTGTCGGGGTCATTCCTGTGTCGGTGTCTACAAACGATGGCGTCACCTTCAAGCCGGCTGGCGACTTCTCTGTAGGTAAGTCTGCGCACTCGCTAGAGTGGCGTTTCACATAAGCAGACGTTTGTGTTGGTATTCCGGTCAATATTTCTACGTGTTTTTGAACAGTGTTTCAGTAGTTATGTCTACTTTTACTGCAGTTTTTATCGACACGAGAAACGTGCTGCAACTGCCCAGTAGCAAGATAGGTGACTGGGGCAACCCCACAGCTCCGCAAGGCAAATTGACATGGAGAATGTCATATTTCAAGACGAAATTTGTGAATGTTGTATACACGATGCTCACTCAAAGGTAACGTGACGTCTGAGCGTCTAAGTGTCTAAGTGTTACTAAGCACTATTACTATTACTGTATTTTTATTGTTGAATAAATTCCAATTATTTATTCATTAATCATTAATTAATTCATTCCATTCCATTCATTCATTCCTTTCATTTCTTGCATTCCTTTTCAGGCATTCCATTCATGAATTCCGTTCATTCCTTCATTCCATTCATGAATTCCATTAATTCACTACATTCATTACATTCATTACATTCATTCATTTATTCATTTAATCAATTCAATAATTCATTCAGTCCATTCTCACGGTGTAGTTCATGTCTTTATTCGTTGTTAGCAGTCTCACAGTGTAGCTCATGTCTTTATTCGTTGTTATCACTCTCACACTGTAGTTCAAGTCTTTATTCGTTGTTATCACTCTCACAGTGTAGCTCATGTCTTTATTCGTTGTTATCACTCTCACAGTGTAGCGCATGTCTTTATTCGTTGTTATCACTCTCACAGTGTACTCATGTCTTTATTCGTTGTTATCACTCTCACAGTGTAGCTCATGTCTTTATTCGTTGTTATCACCTAGTGTAGGAAAGTCTTTATTCGTTGTTATCATCTCAAGTGTAGTTCAATTTTTATTCGTTGTTATCACTCTCAAGTGTAGCTCATATCTTTATTCGTTGTTATAACTCTCAAGTGTAGCCATATCTTTATTCTTGTTATAACTCTCAAGTGTAGCCATTCTTTATTCATTGTTATCACTCTCAAGTGTAGCTCATATCTTTATTCGTTGTTATCACTCTCAAGTGTAGCTCATATCTTTATTCGTTGTTATCACTCTCAAGTGTAGCCATGTCTTATTCGTTGTTACACTCTCACAGGAGCTCTGTCTTATCGTTGTTAGCACTCTCACAGTGTAGCGCATGTCTTGATTCGTTGTTAGCACTCTCACAGTGTAGCTCATGTCTTGATTCGTTGTTAGCACTCTCTTAGTGTAGCTCATGTCTTTATTCGTTGTAGCACTCTCACAGTGTAGCCCATGTCTTTATTCGTTGTTATCACTCTCACAGTGTAGCTCATGTCTTTATTCGTTGTTATCACTCTCACAGTGTAGTTCATGTCTTTATTCGTTGTTATCACTCTCACAGTGTAGCCATGTCTTTATTCGTTGTTATCACTCTCACAGTGTAGCTCAAGTCTTTATTCGTTGTTATCACTCTCACAGTGTGCTCATGTCTTTATTCGTTGTTAGCACTCTCAAGTGTAGCTTCATTCTTTATTCGTTGTTAGCACTCTCATAGTTAGCTCATTCTTTATTCGTTGTTACACTCTCTTAGTGTAGCTCATGTCTTTATTCGTTGTTATCACTCTCACAGTGTAGCTCATGTCTTTATTCGTTGTTATCACTCTCATAGTGTAGCTCATGTCTTTATTCGTTGTTATCACTCTCACAGTGTAGCTCATATCTTTATTCGTTGTTATCACTCTCACAGTGTAGCTCATGTCTTTATTCGTTGTTATCACTCTCACAGTGTAGCTCATTCTTTATTCGTTGTTACACTCTCAAGTGTAGCTCATATCTTTATTCGTTGTTATCACTCTCAAGTGTAGCTCATTTTCTTTATTCGTTGTTACACTCCAAGTGTAGCTCATATCTTTATTCGTTGTTATCACTCTCAAGTGTAGCTCATATCTTTATTCGTTGTTATCACTCTCACAGTGTAGCTCATATCTTTATTCGTTGTTATCACTCTCATAGTGTAGCTCATATCTTTATTCGTTGTTATCACTCTCACAGTGTAGCTCATGTCTTTATTCGTTGTTATCACTCTCACAGTGTAGTTCATGTCTTTATTCGTTGTTATCACTCTCACAGTGTAGTTCATGTCTTTATTCGTTGTTATCACTCTCACAGTGTAGCCATGTCTTTATTCGTTGTTATCACTCTCACAGTGTAGCTCATGTCTTTATTCGTTGTTATCACTCTCACAGTGTAGTTCATGTCTTTATTCGTTGTTATCACTCTCACAGTGTAGCCATGTCTTTATTCGTTGTTATCACTCTCACAGTGTAGTCATGTCTTTATTCGTTGTTATCACTCTCACAGTGTAGCTCATGTCTTTATTCGTTGTTATCACTCTCACAGTGTAGCCCATGTCTTTATTCGTTGTTATCACTCTCACAGTGTAGCTCATGTCTTTATTCGTTGTTATCACTCTGACAGTGTAGCTCAAGTCTTTATTCGTTGTTATCACTCTCACAGTGTGGCTCATGTCTTTATTAGTTGTTAGCACTCTCATAGTGTAGCTCATATCTTTATTCGTTGTTAGCACTCTCTTAGTGTAGCTCATGTCTTTATTCGTTGTTATCACTCTCACAGTGTAGCTCATGTCTTTATTCGTTGTTATCACTCTCATAGTGTAGCTCATGTCTTTATTCGTTGTTATCACTCTCACAGTGTAGCTCATATCTTTATTCGTTGTTATCACTCTCACAGTGTAGCTCATATCTTTATTCGTTGTTATCACTCTCACAGTGTAGCTCATGTCTTTATTCGTTGTTAGCACTCTCACAGTGTAGCTCATATCTTTATTCGTTGTTATCACTCTCATAGTGTAGCTCATATCTTTATTCGTTGTTAGCACTCTCACAGTGTAGCTCATATCTTTATTCGTTGTTATCACTCTCATAGTGTAGCTCATATCTTTATTCGTTGTTATCACTCTCACAGTGTAGCTCATATCTTTATTCGTTGTTATCACTCTCACAGTGTAGCTCATATCTTTATTCGTTGTTATCACTCTCACAGTGTAGCTCATATCTTTATTCGTTGTTAGCACTCTCACAGTGTAGCTCATATCTTTATTCGTTGTTATCACTCTCATAGTGTAGCTCATATCTTTATTCGTTGTTATCACTCTCACAGTGTAGCTCATATCTTTATTCGTTGTTAGCACTCTCACAGTGTAGCTCATATCTTTATTCGTTGTTATCACTCTCACAGTGTAGCTCATGTCTTTATTCGTTGTTATCACTCTCAAGTGTAGCTCATATCTTTATTCGTTGTTATCACTCTCACAGTGTAGCTCATATCTTTATTCGTTGTTAGCACTCTCACAGTGTAGCTCATATCTTTATTCGTTGTTATCACTCTCATAGTGTAGCTCATATCTTTATTCGTTGTTATCACTCTCATAGTGTAGCTCATGTCTTTATTCGTTGTTATCACTCTCATAGTGTAGCTCATGTCTTTATTCGTTGTTAGCACTCTCTTAGTGTAGCTCATGTCTTTATTCGTTGTTATCACTCTCACAGTGTAGCTCATGTCTTTATTCGTTGTTATCACTCTCATAGTGTAGCTCATGTCTTTATTCGTTGTTATCACTCTCTTAGTGTAGCTCATGTCTTTATTCGTTGTTATCACTCTCACAGTGTAGCTCATGTCTTTATTCGTTGTTATCACTCTCACAGTGTAGCTCATGTCTTTATTCGTTGTTATCACTCTCACAGTGTAGCTCATGTCTTTATTCGTTGTTATCACTCTCACAGTGTAGCTCATGTCTTTATTCGTTGTTATCACTCTCACAGTGTAGCTCATGTCTTTATTCGTTGTTATCACTCTCACAGTGTAGCTCATGTCTTTATTCGTTGTTATCACTCTCACAGTGTAGCTCATGTCTTTATTCGTTGTTATCACTCTCACAGTGTAGCTCATGTCTTTATTCGTTGTTAGCACTCTCACAGTGTAGCTCATGTCTTTATTCGTTGTTATCACTCTAACAGTGTAGCTCATGTCTTTATTCGTTGTTAACACTCTCACAGTGTAGCTCATGTCTTTATTCGTTGTTATCACTCTCATAGTGTAGCTCATATCTTTATTCGTTGTTATCACTCTCACAGTGTAGCTCATGTCTTTATTCATTGTTAGCACTCTCACAGTGTAGCTCATGTCTTTATTCGTTGTTATCACTCTCACAGTGTAGCTCATATCTTTATTCGTTGTTAGCACTCTCACAGTGTAGCTCATATCTTTATTCGTTGTTATCACTCTCACAGTGTAGCTCATGTCTTTATTCGTTGTTAGCACTCTCACAGTGTAGCTCATATGTTTATTCGTTGTTAGCACTCTCACAGTGTAGCTCAAGTCTTTATTAGTTGTTATCACTCTCATAGTGTAGCTCATGTCTTTATTCGTTGTTATCACTCTCACAGTGTAGCTCATGTCTTTATTCGTTGTTAGCACTCTCACAGTGTAGCTCATGTCTTTATTCGTTGTTAGCACTCTCTTAGTGTAGTTCATGTCTTTATTCGTTGTTATCACTCTCACAGTGTAGCTCATGTCTTTATTCGTTGTTAACACTCTCACAGTGTAGCTCATGTCTTTATTCGTTGTTAGCACTCTCACAGTGTAGCTCATGTCTTTATTCGTTGTTAGCACTCTCTTAGTGTAGCTCATGTCTTTATTCGTTGTTATCACTCTCACAGTGTAGCTAATGTCTTTATTCGTTGTTAGCACTCTCACATTATAGCTCATGTCTTTATTCGTTGTTAGCACTCTCACAGTGTAGTTCATGTCTTTATTCGTTGTTAGCACTCTCACAGTGTAGCTCATTTCTTTATTCGTTGTTAGCACTCTCTTAGTGTAGCTCATGTCTTTATTCGTTGTTAGCACTCTCTTAGTGTAGTTCATGTCTTTATTCGTTGTTATCACTCTCACACTGTAGCTCAAGTCTTTATTCGTGGTTATCACTCTCACAGTGTAGCTCATGTCTTTATTCGTTGTTAGCACTCTCACAGTGTAGCTCATGTCTTTATTCGTTGTTAGCACTCTCACAGTGTAGCTCATGTCTTTATTCGTTGCTAGCACTCTCTTAGTGTAGTTCATGTCTTTATTCGTTGTCAGCACTCTCACAGTGTAGCTCAAGTCTTTATTCGTTGTTAGCACTCTCTTAGTGTAGTTCATATCTTTATTCGTTGTTAGCACTCTCACAGTGTAGTTCATGTCTTTATTCGTTGCTAGCACTCTCTTAGTGTAGTTCATATCTTTATTCGTTGTTAGCACTCTCACAGTGTAGTTCATGTCTTTATTCGTTGTTAGCACGCTCACAGTATAGCTCATGTCTTTATTTGTTGTTAGCACTCTCTTAGTGTAGCTCATGTCTTTATTCGTTGCTGGCACTCTCTTAGTGTAGCTCATGTCTTTATTCATTGTTAGCACTCTCTTAGTGTAGTTCATGACTTTATTCGTTGTTAGCACTCTCACAGTGTAGCTCATGTCTTTATTCGTTGTCAGCACTCTCACAGTATAGTTCATGTCTTTATTCGTTGTTAGCACTCTCACAGTGTGGTTCATGTCTTTATTCGTTGTCAGCACTCTCACAGTGTAGTTCATGTCTTTATTCGTTGTTAGCACTCTCACAGTGTGGTTCATGTCTTTATTCGTTGTTAGCACTCTCACAGTGTGGTTCATGTCTTTATTCGTTGTCAGCACTCTCACAGTATAGTTCATGTCTTTATTCGTTGTTATCACTCTCACAGTGTATCTCAGGTCTTTATTCGTTGTTATCACTCTCACAGTGTAGCTCATGTCTTTATTCGTTGTTAGCACTCTCACACTGTAGTTCAAGTCTTTATTCGTTGTTATCACTCTCACAGTGTGTCTCAGGTCTTTATTCGTTGTTATCACTCTCACAGTGTAGCCCATGTATTTATTCGTTGTTATCACTCTCACAGTGTAGCTCAAGTCTTTATTCGTTGTTATCACTCTCACAGTGTAGTTCATGTCTTTATTCGTTGTTATCACTCTCACAGTGTAGCTCATGTCTTTATTCGTTGTTAACACTCTCACAGTGTAGCTCATGTCTTTATTCGTTGTTATCACTCTCACAGTGTAGCTCAAGTCTTTATTAGTTGTTATCACTCTCACAGTGTAGCTCAAGTCTTTATACGTTGTTATCGCTCTCACAGTGTAGCTCATGTCTTTATTCGTTATCACTCTAACAGTGTAGCTCATGTCTTTATTCGTTGTTATCACTCTCACAGTGTAGCTCAAGTCTTTATTCGTTGTTATCACTCTCACAATGTAGTCCATGTCTTTTTTCGTTGTTATCACTCTGACAGTGTAGCTCAAGTCTTTATTCGTTGTTATCACTCTCACAGTGTAGCTCAAGTCTTTATTAGTTGTTATCACTCTCACAGTGTAGCTCAAGTCTTTATACGTTGTTATCGCTCTCACAGTGTAGCTCATGTCTTTATTCGTTATCACTCTAACAGTGTAGCTCATGTCTTTATTCGTTGTTATCACTCTCACAGTGTAGCTCAAGTCTTTATTCGTTGTTATCACTCTCACAATGTAGTCCATGTCTTTTTTCGTTGTTATCACTCTGACAGTGTAGCTCAAGTCTTTATTCGTTGTTATCACTCTCACAGTGTAGCTCATGT
>JAODUO010000017.1:97500-167500 GCA_025642075.2 Ridgeia piscesae | reverse complement strand
CATCACACATTTATAGCCTCGTTCGTATTATTTGCACGTCATGGTTCCACACCTCCATCGGTTACGGTCATGTTTGTTACCAGGTCAAACGACAAATGATACATTTTGGACCACGTTGGTGATGGTGGCGAGTAACTCGGACATAATCGAGATTCACGCGTCGCCGCAAGCCATGGATGTCTACGTGAATGGAGTCAGCCAGAACTTGACAAAGTTCAACGCATTTAGAGGTTTTCGTCGTTGCTATTCGAATTTGATTAAGCTATAGATGAAAACAAAAAACAGATTTTCTTCCGTTTTTTGCTCTGGGTTTATTTCACCGACAACAAACACGTTTTTAACATTATTCAAATTGTAGTTGTTCACGTTTTGCTCTCGGTCCCAGCCTACACAATAACCACTTTAAATATATATATATATATATATATATATATATATATATATATATATATATATATGCTGTTTCATTCCGTGCCTGGTATTTCGTATGCATTTAATTGCTCCAGAACAGATGTGTTGTGTTATCATTTCAGTATATAATTAGGTGATATTCTGATACACATAGCTTGCAATATTTTTGTAATTCATTGTGCATACACAGGCACACACGCATCAAAATGTTCCAAATGGTACTCAAACATTCCACGACAAATATCACTAGAAATAGTATAAACCTGTATCGACTAACGTGGGTACATTTGAGTTGTACCGCTGGAGTTTGTGTTGTTTACGTTCACGTAAGCACGCAGTAGCTTTAACGGTTTTTTTGTAGGAGTTATTACAATTTATGATAAAATGTACCACGCATTGATGGTTCATTTCAACTATGGAAAAGGATTATTCGTTCAAGTGAAACGATTTGGACAGACACTTGCATTCGTGATAAAGCGATCCGAATATTCACAGGTAAATGATAATCGGTTTTGCTAGTGCACTAGAACTAATGGTGTGTGCAACGTGTTTGTAAATAATACCATCTAACTGATCTTTAAAAAATGTTCTGTCACATTGTAATGGATTATTATTTTGTATTGCTTGGTATTACTTTGTGGTTGGTTTCTTCCTGCCAAACCATCGGGTGTAATGAATGATTGTTCTGTGTTGCTTGATACTACTTTGTGGGTGGTTTCTTCATGCCAAAATAACGCGTGTAATGAATTATTGTTCTGTACTGCTTGGTACAACTTTGTGGGTGGTTTCTTCCTGCCAAACTATCGTGTGTAATGAATTATTGTTCTGTATTGCTTGGTACTACTTTGTGGGTGGTTTCTTCCTGCCAAACTATCGTGTGTAATGAATTATTGTTCAGTATTGCTTGGTACTACTTTGTGGGTGGTTTCTTCCTGCCAAACTATCGTGTGTAATGAATTATTGTTCTGTATTGCTTGGTACTACTTTGTGGGTGGTTTCTTCCTGCCAAACTATCGTGTGTAATGAATTATTATTCTGTATTGCTTGGTACTACTTTGTGGGTGGTTTCTTCCTGCCAAACTATCGTGTGTAATGAATTATTGTTCTGTATTGCTTGGTACTACTTTGTGGGTGGTTTCTTCCTGCCAAACTATCGTGTGTAATGAATTATTGTTCAGTATTGCTTGGTACTACTTTGTGGTTGGTTTCTTCCGGCCAACCATCGTGTGTAATGAATTATTGTTCTGTATTGCTTGGTACTACTTTGTGTGTGGTTTCTTCCTGCCAAACTATCGTGTGTAATGAATTAATGTTCTGTATTGCTTGGTACTACTTTGTGGTTGGTTTCTTCCGACCAAACTATCGTGTGTAATGGATTATTGTTCTATATTGCTTGGTACTACTTTGTGGGTGGTTTCTTCCTGCCAAACTATCAGGTGTTTCCTTCTTTACGTCATCACAGGTAACGAACGTAGCCATGAATAAACCAGCGTACTTGAGTTCCACGTCGACTGAGTTCCCCGATGCAGTAGCATCGAAGGCAGTCGATGGCTTTACCGACACGGACTCACGAATGCACAGTTGCTCTCGGTCTCAAGTGAAGCAGAGAAGCCCCTGGTGGCAGGTCGACTTGCTTGTGTCGCATGCTGTCTTTGGTGTGACGATAACAGGCCACGGTGACACGTCAAGTAAGTCAGGAAACTCCATTGTTTGTTTTTGTTTGATTCATATACACATAACGTGCACGTACGCACGTACGTACACACACACGCACATACCCACGTACGCACATACTTGTGAAGATCCTTTGCCACAACGTTATTTCCATGAATGGTGGTAAGACAGGAACGTAGTATAATTACGATAGTTAATTTATTTGTAAAACGGAATGAAATACTAATCTAGCGATAGCGCCGTTACAACCGTGTCTAACACATTTACTCTATTGTTATCGCCGTATGGATTCTAGCGACATATAACGTTGTGTCTGCAGAATATCAACTGGCCGACTTACTCATCGATGTATTGCACGCATTCTCGATACATTCTCTAACCAGTTCGTCCAGTACAACATGCTATTCCCAACAGAGCGGGGACACGTTCGCACCAGGCGAGAAGAGATATCTTCCTTGCAGGGCCAATGCCACGTTCAGGGGTCGATTCGTCAGGATCACAAGGCTTGGTGCAAGCACCACACTGATTCTGTGCGAGGTGCAAGTCCACGGTGTTCTAGGTACGGTGATACTGTGTGGCTTTTTGTCTGTGTCGGCAATGATTACTGATCTTAGCGAACATTAACTGACGAGCAAAACTGTAGCTTTAACATCCTGTAATACAAACAAAATGAACAAAATGCATAGGCTAGGCATTGAAAGCGCATTAATGATCGTGCAGATGTGCTGACAAATTCACTTTACAGCATACACTCGTCATCGTGAGTGATTGTGTGTGTGTGTGTGTGTGTGTGTGTGTGTGTGTGTGTGTGTGCGTGCGTGCGTGCGTGCGTGCGTGCGTGCGTGCGTGCGTGCGTGCGTGCGTGCGTGCGTGCGTGCGTGCGTGCATGCATGTATGTGTTTATGTGTGCACGTGGTATTTGTGTACCTCCACACAACCCCTTGGACATATTTCTTAAGCATCTTTCAGCGTCAACTGAATTTTAATTACCTGTGTATGTCTGACACCTTGCATTTACACCTCAACATATAATATGGAAATATATATATATATATATATATATATATATATATATATATATATATATATATAATATATAATATATTATGTCATGTGGAAAGTGTCTTTCCTTCGTTGCGCATCAACATTAAGTAATGATCAACCAAAACGTTATTTCGACAGTCTCATTGAACATTTGCGAAGTGGATGCTTCGATTTTAGTCTACTGCATACTTGAACGTTTCAGAAAATTTGATGAACATTGCGGAGGGCAAACCAGCTACACAGAGTTCCATATTTGGTAAAGCAGTTGCTTCGTACGCTGTCGATGGCAACGCTGATGGACTCGGTGTCCATGGAGCCTGTAGTGTTACAGGGAGCTCAACTAGTCCATGGTTGAAGGTCGACCTGGGAAAGGCATACAGAGTAGATGACGTCGTTGTCGTAATCGGAGGGAAACATGCTGGTGGGTAGCGATTCTTGTGGTTTTAACTTCAGTTCAGTGTTTTAAATGTGGTCTTCCTTGCCTTCTTTTTACTTGACGATTACTAGCTAGCGACTATGTTGTTTGTAGTTGTCTTTCATAGTGTGTGTCTAATCCAGCCTCAATTTCCCATCAGGATCTGCTTGGAAACGGGTACGGAAATAGTTCTTTCCCACACTCCTCTTTTATCCTGTCTTGTCATTGCGTGGAATGTCTGGGGTACTTGTTAGAATATCAGGGTTCCAACTGCGTTATTTTATTTTAATTACGTGTTTGTATAAGCGATGCAAACGTCAACAGAAATTGAGGTTAAATTAAGGTAGTTGTGAAGGTTTTTCTCATGAAGATAATTTGTCATGAGAGATGGGTTTATTGGCTCTACTGTTTTGCAGCATATACAGCATTTCCACTAAGAGTTACCATTGGTTACTCAATTAATCATCACTTTTATTTGATCGATTGAAAACGGTAAACTGCAATGTTAATGGCGCGTGATCATATGTCGAATAAATAATAAAGATTTAAATTAATACATGATGTTTGGCATGCAATGTTAATGTATGTTTGTAGAAAGAACCACGTGATTGTAACACTTTATCACGTCAATCCACCTATATCATCAAATCAAATTTATTGCAGTAGATACAAGTCAAATCAAGGCAAATAACTTAATAAAGTTAAGAGTACAATAAGGAAGTACACTATACAATGTTATATTCCCTCATGCCGCTTTTATTTCCAGTTTGACGAACATTGTTTTTATTACCTAATATATTTTGTATATTTAACTTCTTATATTTGTACCTTTCCAGATGCCGCTTCTAAGAGTTCGTTTGAGACCGTAGGTATGGAACCAACATTGCCAATATGCCATGTAATAGTATACTTGAAAATGTGGTGCATGCATTAAATAATAATAATTAGGCTATTTAAAAATATAACAGTCTAACAACGTATTGTGTCATTCCGCATGCATTTCCAGTTTGTTTTTACAGCATAACATATTACGTGTATTTGACCTCCTATATTTGTGTCTTTCCAGCGGCCGTTTCTAGGAGATCGTTTGAGGCCGGAGGTATGAAACCAACATTGTTAATATGCTATGTAATGCAAACATGGAAATCTGTTACTTGCAATAAAATATATCTATATTACGCTAATTAAAACGTAGCAGACTAACACCGCTAATAACACATCAACTCAACTACCACGAATACCTAATATGCTCGATAAAACGTAACCAATGAGATGATTAAATTAAATTTAATGTATCAGTATTAAGCACACACTTTTTATATTTGTGTCGTTTGTTACATTTCAGTCAAGTTTCCGGCATACCTGACGACTAACTTGGCTCGCCGGAAAGAAGCAGAACAGTCCGGGACATCTCGCTGGAATGCAACTAACGCGGTGAATGGCGACTACACGGCGATATTGAAGAGAGGCCACTGCACGCAAACCTCAAATGCCAGCGGCAGTTGGTGGCAAGTCGACCTGGAAGCCGTGTATGATGTCAAGATGGTGGTGATACTTAACCGGCGGGACTGCTGCTGTGAGTCTAACTAATGCTAGCTGATTGGTAAACAGACCAACGCATAAAGTTCTTATTTATAGGTCAGTCTGTTTCCAAATAGATTTTATTTTCAGAAAAATACACAAAGTTGCTTTCGTGAGAACCGGTCAAAGTACATACGTATACATATGTATATATGTACATACAACACACACCTCTCTCTCTCTCACACACACACACACACACACACACACACACACACACACACACACACACACACACACACACACACACACACACACACACACACACACACACACACACGCACACGCACGCACGCACACACACAGACCCACACACCCACACACCCACCACACACCACACCACACACACACACACACACACACACACACACACACACACACACACACACACACACACACACACACACACACACACACACACACACACACACACACACACACACACACACACACACACACACACACACACACACACACACACACACACACACACACACACACACACACACACACACACACACACACACACACACACACACACACACACACACACACACACACACACACACACACACACACACACACACACACACACACACACACACACACACACACACACACACACACACACACACACACACACACACACACACACTACAACATTTGTTTCTCTGTTCATTTGTTTGTTAGTTTGCGGGTTTGTAACCCAAAATTTCCGTCAGTTTTGCCTTTTTCAGGCTGAAATTAACTTTGCGTGTGACGTATAGCGGGCCTCATCCTGGGTTGTAGAAATTGGCGACAGCCGTGAGTTGACACGGGGAACAGTTTTGACATGTATGTATTGTTGAAACATTTTTGACAGATGGAGACTTGCGTGACTTTGTTATCGAGGTATTGTCACCGAATAAATCACTTGCTACGGTGTGTGAGGAGATAACGGCGCCCCTTCAAAGGAACGAGCGAAGACACACCAGGTGTCGCCTCGGCTCCGTGGGTCGGTTTGTCAGACTACGGATGACTGGAACTAAGCCGAGACCACTAACCTTGTGTGAAGTAGAAGTATATGGAAGTATGTATTTCTGTCTAAGTAGTAATCATAACTTTGTCGTAAACCATGGTTATCATGCATGCATGTAGTATCAAACTGTCTGTTGTTTACATGTGGTGTGTGTGCCGTCAGGTTGTCAACGCATATCTTAAGTATCTAATATGAAATCATTTTTATATTTGTTCGGGCGGCATTTACTATAGGTTGTATTCCATGATATGTTAAACTAATAATATAGAATGCATACATTGTCACTCAACACGCGCAAACGCACACACGCACGCGCACGGGCACACGCACACGCACACGCACACGCACACACTCACACTCACACTCACGTAGAACACACACAAACCGTTTCACTGATGTCTGTACGTTCGTAGACATCATCAGTCGCACGCAGCCTGACCAGAAAGTGAGCCTGGCGCGATGGAAACAAACGCTGCAGTCGTCTACAGTAACTATTATTTACTCGAATTACGAAGCAATGAATGCGGTCGATAACAAAATTACCACCTGCAGTTCCACACATCCAACACTCGGTGTCTGGTGGCAGGTTGACCTGAAGGATATCTACGAGATCAAGGATGTCGTTATAACGACCCCGATCCCCGGTCAGTCAAGAATTCAAAGCACATTAGACGTTCAGTTAGAACGGGCAACAGTTCTGGTTGCTTGCGCGTCTCATACACCTGAGACAAGGTGTAAGAGAAGTCAACCTATGTTATTATAAATAAAATATACATCGTCTTATGACGGCGAAACACTTAAAATTTAGTGCGCTCGCACGCACGCACGCACGCACGCACACACACACACACACACACACAATATATATTAGAACCACCCCCACTTTCGCTTCGAGAGAGTTACATGTCACGGTTTGGCTGCGTTTTTATCACGCCCGAAGACAGAGTAGAGGGCGCCAGTGGTATTTTCTGAAGGTGGAGGCTTCCGGAAGTTAGGCCTATCCCCCAAGCCAGGGGTCGTTGAGTTGCGATCGTCTCCGCAAATCGTGGAAGTGAGCAGGGTCGAACTTGAAAATTATAGCAAATGACTTCGCCAGTCGCCACTGTGGGCAGTCGTCAGTCGTCAGTCGTCAGTCGTCAGTCGTCAGTCGTCAGTCGTAAGAGCAGCCCAAATACCCGCCCCAATTTGAAAAGGGATACACGACCGGTGGGAATCATATGTAACACGAGCAGAGTGTGGCTGAAATCACCCCGAATTATATCACATGACCGGATGCCGATCACACTCCTCGTGAGCGATTTCATCGGCAGGTGTTAAAAGAGGAGTTTTGCTCAAGGATGTGCGAGGGGTAATGAAGGCTGGTACTGACGTAATCAGCAACAGCGACCTCTGGCAGCGAGGATGGTTAGTCTTCTTCGTGTTAGATTTGATTAATCAGACTCCGTTAGGTGGCAGCACTTTTCAACCCCTCAACTAATTAATAGGCTGCCGATGTAACCGACAGGGCGGCCTTACCCCAGATTAGAGTAGAGAAGCTGATTGTTTTCCAGGCCGAATTTTAAATAACATCTTAAATAAGGATACTTCTTTTTTCAGATAATGCTCTATTATAAAAAATATTCAAAATAAAACTGATATTAACACAAAAATACAAATTTGCAGTTGTTTATATAATAGGAATTACAGCTGGATTAACACGGATAACATACACATTAATTAAGGATACCTTCTTATCAGACAATGCTATAATATAAAAACTATTAGAAATTAAATTTATATTAACACAAAATAAATAGAAATACAAATTTGCAGTTGTTTATAAAACTGGGAATTACGGCATGATTGACCAGTATCCGTGAGGTGGCAGCATTGTTTAGAACACACGGATAACATTCAAACGCCGATAAAGTCACCAGATTGTCGCAGTCGAGCTACATTCGGTTAAGCGAGACTATCTTCATGTAGTTTCTTGACATGTGTTACCGGGGAGACGTTTGGAGTCACCGATATCATCGCATGTGTTCTAGCGAAATAAATTACACGCCTAAAGAACGTTTTACTTGATAGTTTTAAGCAGTACATGAAAACCAGTTGATTGATTGTGTAAGATAATTTGTTACAGCAAGCAACGTGGCGCGTAACAAGCCAACCAAACAATCGACTACAGAGGCGAAGTTTGCCTCATCGAAAGCAGTGGATGGAAATAACGCGAACCTGCTGCGACTTGGCAGTTGCAGCCGGACACGGCCTCGTGTTCCGGCGTGGTGGAGTGTTGGGTTTATACTCGTCTACGAAATCAAAGAGGTCGTCATAACTGCCAGAGCAGACTGCTGCTGTAAGTTCCGATAATTAAAAGGGTTTTTTCTGATACAGAGGTAATCAACTGAATGTTTTAATTCGTATGCAAACATGAATTAAACATCTTACTGCATGTATGCATTGTATACATGCTGTTGAAAGTAAAAAATTACTAATTATCATGCTATGCAATATGTTATTACCATTACTGGTTAGCATAAAGCTATGATTCCATATATACGGATACGGCATGCGGATACGGCTGCGATTTGCGGATGTGTAAAGCGTTATGCGTCTTGAGTGACATATTTTCGGAAAGTAGTGCGGTTAGCTGTAGTTTTGACAGCGCCGCGAGGAGGCAGTGTAGGAGACAGGAGTCACTTATTTATTATTATTATTAATTTATGTTTTTCAACCAGCATTTCTAAAGTGCCGTATCTCATGGACCAGCCCGCACAAACCCTGTAAAAAGTACATGGAACAAAACATAATATGATAAAAATTGGTATATGAAACTACGATAATATTATTGTATTGAAATAAAAAAGATTATATAATAAGTAATTAGGTTACAAATATAATGTCTAACATATTAGGGCAGGCACGTAAAGAATTGTGGTATATTAAAAAGTAAAACATTTATAATTATTATATCATTAAACATAAGAAATAATAATACATAAATAATAATAAATAATATTAAATTAAATTAATGTATTCATAAAATGCATGCTCGTAAAAGCTGCTTCTTTGCATATTGCTTAAAATGAGCAAATGTTGCTTAAGAATGAACTAATTAGTGAACATTTACCATGAACAAATTAACCAGCTTGAAGGCTTCACATTGATGATATTCGTAAGCTCTATTAGCTCATTTGCCTGACGGACATTGTCCCTACCGTGATGAGATGATGAGATGATGAGATGATGAGATGATGAGATGATGAGATGATGAGATGATGAGATGATGAGATGATGAGATGAGACCAGGTAACGTGGTCGTGTAATACGGCCAATCGTCCATTCCATATAGTCTCTCTTTAAGGATAATGAGTTATGGTTGCAGTTATTAGTGACACTAGTCGGCCAAATAACAATACTGGAACAATACAGAGCCTAACTGCGCAAAGATCCATGCAAACCATTGCAGCAGTAGGCCTACAGCTTCCATGAAGAGTGATCCATGTTCCGGCGCATTGTAATAAGTTATAATTTTGTTTTCACGACAGTTATTGTAAAATGATATTTACTACTGTTATTATCACTTGTTGAAATGTGACAACGTGTATTGGCTGAGTGCACGTACGTACGTACGTACGTACGTACGTACGTACGTACGTACGTACGTACGTACGTACGTTATTTCTGCCATACTCCGTGTTAACACGCTATATATGTCTATTTATTTTACAACAGGGGAGAATCTTCGGAACATGAGTATTTACGTGCGATGGCATAGTAAAGGTCTCACGTCAACGTGTCAATATACACATGGAACCTTTTCAAAACACGAAACAAGACGTTTCCCTTGTGGTTGGCACGCTGTTGGCAATCGTATCTTTATAGAGCAAACGGAATCAGTGGAGCCGTTGTCTCTGTGCGAAGTGGAAGTGTACGGTGCCCGCGGTAAGGCATATGCCATTTATATAGCAATGCGCTAATTTTAGATCATTTTAAATAAGGCCTGTAACTTTGCAAAAATGCACGCCCTTATAGTAAGACTGGCAGATTATTTGTTTGCAAGTAATGGTATTTAAGAAACAGGATGTTTGATATATGCCTAGTAGAAAAGCAAATTAGAAAATTGGTAAATATGGAGTCAGTCATTGGCTGATACATATATTGAGCTTAGTTTCGCATTGTTTTAATTTATCTGGTTCGTTTCACATACAGTTACATTTAATTAAGGCTTTAATTAAAAAAATGTGAAAAGCACTTTTAAGTTAAATACCCATTACAACGGAAGTTTTAATAATAATATAACGGATTACGCAGCAAATTGCGTACACACAGCCCTGGTAGCGTGATGTTGCACAGTCGTGGTGTCATGAACAGGTGGTGTTTCTCCGCTGTGGCTGAACTGTCAGCGAAATAAATAATTAAACTCAGCGATGAAGAACATCCTGCCAATTATGCCAACAGTACTGAATAATTCCATGCAAACATTCGTGTAATTTCTACAGTTGTGTTCGTTGTAATTTGCAATATTGATGGTTTCTGTCAACAATAAACTGTTGTTTGTGTTTTGTATTTAATTAATACATCTGAATGTCGTAAATTAATTTGGCATGAACTATTACAATAACAATTGCTATGCGCTGCGATTGCAAATTTACATTATTCATGTAATTGATGTTAATATTTGGAACTCCAACGTTTGTGTCGAATCATCAACCGCTGAAAGTTGAAGGTCCTACCGACCACCAACTTATCAGCACTGGTGTAGAACACTAAATGTAAGTAGATCTCATCCCAAGCCCAGCCTCCCTCTTTCACCTCGTCTTTATTCCTACGTTCTCTTCGTCCATTAGACTAATATTTAGAGATATCAAATCAAACAGTATTACACGCCCCGCAAATCGTAACAATTCTTCTTACAAATATCTAACATTACCATTTCAGTACATGACACCAACACGGGGTTAGCCAACACTGTGTTGCAATTAATGCAAACCCTACAACAATTATTGTTGGATACATCCAGCCAGGTAATGTTTCGATATAACAATCCATTTTTGTACATTTTGAAATAATAATCATACATTTTATTTGATATAACACCACATTCATAATTTTTCTTTACAACATATTACTATTCAAAATGCATAAAAAGGATATTTGTATACAATAAGACGAAAACTAATATTTTAAAATGAATACTAAAAATATATGTATAAGTATATAAATAACTAAAATGTATACAGTATTAAATAACAAAGCGTTTATAAAATAACTAAATTACCTATTAGCCATAAAATACATAATAATCAATGTAGCAAATGATTCCATAACAACACTGATAAATGAATACGTATGGTTAATACGCTATTTTCTTTGGCGTCAATACCTTTCGTAGTGGTTTACAGCAAACTGCGTAAGATGTGCAGAAACACGACACAAAACTGTTGGTCGACGGAGTGCAAACGTTTGAATAACCAAATACATTTAGAGCTTGTATAATCCAAATTAACATGTAACATGAAACGTTCACAGTCATACGACTACACGTGAGGAGTGTAGGTGTACCTGCTCTTAAATAGCGGATCGATAGTGCTGAACACCAAATCTAATTTTATTGTGAAATCTTAGCTTAACATAATACTTTTAAATATAATTTTAAATAAAATAATAATATATTTTTAATAGCCGTTTTAATATAATTTTTATTATTGTTTAAAATATATTTATTAATATAAGTTTTTATTTTTTTATTTATCATTTGGCCGCATTCAATTTTTTTAAAATATAATTTCAATATCATTTTATGCATGTTATAATATTTATTTATTAGCAGCATCTAATCATTTTTAAATAGATAATTTTCATTAAAAAAAATTTTTTTGGATTTATTTATTTATTAGCTTACATACATAATTATTTTTAAATAGCTAATTTATCATTTTAAAGGACATCTAAGAAATACTATTTATTTATTAGATCAAAATAATATTTTTGTATTTATAATTTTAAAGAACTATATATATATATAAAATAAATAAATATGTTATATATATATATATATATATATATATATATATTTAAAAATATATATATTACATATTTATTTGTCATGTTTAATTTGATTATTCAACACATCTATTTAACATGAAATGTATTTGCATGTTGAAAATGGCAAATACAGCTCTAAAAATAGTTCCCAATCCACATGTGGAATTGGAGAATGTTGATCGTGAACTTAGTGAGAGAAAAGGAGGAAAGACAAGAGGTAGAAAGGACAATGGAAACGCAGGGAGGTCAAGATGAGAACAACACAAATGTGCAATTTGACCTTGGTCTAGTAGCCGGGCAACTATTATTTTGAATTGTGCTAATGCCTAGCTATTAGCCATCATGCATATTGAGAATTATGACATTTTCGCTGCCCTGTCACCTCTTGGGCTGCAGTCAGCTGTGTGTTTATCGCCTACGACAGAAGTGGAGGATTCCGCCACATTGGGTATCCTATTTGACTGATAAAGCAATTCTTTGCCAAAGACTAGGGCTGGGAAGGGAAGTCTTACACAGGCATTCCTATTCCATCTGCACATTGTCGCCCTATGAATCAGGCAGTCAGTTATTCGTCCTCAGTTCACCACCCTCCTAATTTTCCGGGATTGGGGACATTGCCCCTTGGCCTCCCCTCTGGTTACGCCACTGCAAATAGGCCTCATGGCGTAAGACTTTCAAAACAGTATCCAATACGGGTGAGTGTTTTCAAATTGTGTTGTGCACATTTTAGAGTGTTCTCTAAAGTTGAACACACTATTGTAGTGTCTTTTTGTATATTTTGGTAGAGTAAGAAAAGTAAAACAAAAACCATGACGTCGAAACATGAGCATTAATGTGGAGATTCTATTGTTATCTGAAATGAAACCATCGACACAATCAAATTGGTTATATACCTTTAATGGATTTATTAATGGTTCGTTGCAGCGGTTCATTCGGATTGGAGAGTGAATGTAGCTCGTAGGAAGCCGACAAAGCAATCAACTACACATGAGCGTAGATATTCCTCTTGGAAAGCTGTGGACGGCAACAGGAAAGCTATTCTGTTGTTCAATAGCTGTGCGCACACTGCACCGAGCTCGCAGACATCACAATGGTGGCAGGTTGACCTGATGATGGTCTATCAGGTTAAACGGATATTCATCACTACCGGAAGACCTACTAAAGGTAACAAATATCCACCATAGCCACGTACTCATTCATACAGCTGAGTGAACTGGAGCAATATACAGTGAACGAATTTCGCCGTGATACATACCATACAGTCAGCACAGGATTCAAAGCCGGGTTCTCAGTTTTCGGGAGTGCGACGTTCTAACCGCTGAGTTCTTTACAAACTGCTGCGGTCATTACACTCGGGACATTTTGTTACCATACATCTTGACTGATTCAATCTCTCGTACACGTATTTGGTCCCATCACAGTTGCATCACAGTAGTGCCAATTCAAACCAACATCTTATGTTCCCGGTTGTTTAATAGCTTTTTTATATATAAAACTATAAATAAATGTGTTGAAGTATATTGTCAACAACATTGATTATTGGCCATTTTGTGAGATAGAAACACTGTTTTCATGGTGACTGCTATTTATCAAGTAGGTCAGTTACTACCGGGCATAGCTCGGGTGGGAAAGACAACTACGTCATCACCATCGTCATCGTCATCGTCATCGTCATCGTCATCGCCATCGCCATCGCCATCGCCATCGCCATCGTCATCGTCATCGTCACCGCAATCATTATCATCATCACCATCATCATCATCATCATCATCATCATCATCATCATCATCATCATCATCATAATCATAATCATAATCATCATCATCATCATCATCATCATTGTCGTCGTCATCATCGTCATCGTCATTATGCAGCCGTAATGTCCCGTGGTTGGACGAAAGCCACGTCATGGTGTTTCCACATCTGCCTGTCTTGCGCTACCCTCTGATGACAATTGGTGCCCTTTCAGTACTCATCTAGTTCATCTCTCAATCATCTCGCCAGTCTTCCTCTGCATCATTTCCCGTCGTTAGGTGATGTGATTCGCGATGTCCATCATTTACCTCGTATTCCACTGACGTGCCCTGCCCAGATCCACAATCGTCTTGGAACTTGTTCATTCACGTCTGTTACCTTTGCTTTTCTCTTATCCGGCTGTTTGTTTTTTCTGTGATGTTTAACATACTCCTTTCGACCTTTGTTTTCCGGCTGTTGGCTTATTCTTTGCTAGACTGGTGAGCACTCATGTTTCAGCGCCGTTTTTCATTCCTGGAAGAAGTACGCATTAATTCTAGACTTGTCTCTTCAAGCAGAATGCAATAATTTTATTATCCTTGAAGAGGCCGTTATGCTTCTTTAAATATCATTGTCTTGTCTTTGTCTCTGATGCTGTATCGCTGTCCCAGGTAGACGTAGCTATCAACGTTCTGTATCTGAATGGTGTTGACATACACATGGTGTGAGGATGCCACATAAACGGTACAATAAAAACGTATATTACACTTTTTATATCATATTTTTCCAAAGCGAAGGATTTTATCTTTTAGAAAAGACAGTCTCCTGAGTTAATACATTTGAAAATTGCGTTACGTTGTTTCAGAGTTACACTGTGCGATCACGTCATGACGCGACAACATGTTAACATGTAGCAGAATCCACGCAAACCCAGAGAAACACTCATGTTGAGTTGTTACATGAGCCACACAATCATGCGCATATACACGACCCTAATGACAATCTATTATTATTATTAAAATACATTTCCGATCGTAAAACCGCCGTACCTCACCACATACGTCCCATATTCACTGTTTACACAGATTGTATCGAACTGTTTATGATAGCAAATACGCACATATTGATAAGCCTGTAAGTTTGATACTAGAATGTTGCGTCTGTTTTCAACAGCGGCATCACGTTTCTGGAAAGCGGATATTAATATAATCTGGCTGAACCCCGATACAGTATCAAGGTGCGGTAGATTGCATGCACCCGTGATGCTAGGAAAGTTTCGAAAATTTAGATGTGGACGTGGAATGATTGGAAGCTTGGTGAGAATCGAACAGCACGCAGGTACTAGGTATCCACTGATATTGTGCGAAGTGGAGGTGTACGCGAACATAGGTAAGTCTATACTATACAGCTGTGCATTTCGAATGACATCCCTACATTTGAGATCCGTTACTTAGTATAATCTTACCATTATACATTTTGTAAAACATGATTCCATATACGTTTGTTTTTAACGTTTGGACGCGCCTATAAACGAGCTCCGGTCATGGAGCCACGGCGCTTTAGAATTGTTAGTTGTAGGGCCTAATAATAATAATAATAGGCTCATGTAGCGCAGGCGATACTTGCGCATTGTCAATAGCATGTCATTGAATGATTGACATGCTTTCTTCTACACACGCACGCACGCACGCACGCACGCACGCACGCACGCACGCACGCACACACACACACACACACACACACACACATGTACATATGCATGTAGCCCAACGACATTGGTAATCGTGGAAGATCACTGTCCAAATGGGTCGTGTGCATTTTATATCATCGAAATCTGTAGCATCGAGTCTGTGATTCAAAGAACTAATATCAAGTCAATTTTCAAAACGTTGGATTAGTCGATGACGGCGTGACGTCATAATCATATTTAACATCAACCTACATATCAAAATGATGTAACCAAGTTACTTAGCAAACTTCGTAAATTGATCAAAAACATGGCTGCATGGACTAATGCTTTCCGTCGTATATTTTGTTGACATTCTAGTTTCAGAATATTATTTTTATGACAAAACCCTAAGGGGAATTTGTTATAGTGTCAAATGTATCCTGTAACGTATGCTGCAGGAGATTTCACGCGCAGTAGTAATGTAATTCATATATTTAACCATTATCAACATTGTTTGCATAATTTGTAACTTGACTACGACATTGAACAGGCCTCAGTCAAACCACGTTATTTTCGACCACGTTTAAACATCGATGGTACTAGTAACAGGAAACAAAGACCTCGTGAAGGCATGGATGGTACTAGTAACAGGAAACAAAGACCTCGTGAAGGCATGGATGGTACTAGTAGCAGGAAACAAAGACCTCGTGAAAGGCGTGGATGGTACTAGTAGCAGGAAACAAAGACCTCGTGAAGGCATGGATGGTACTAGTAACAGGAAACAAAGACCTCGTGAAGGCGTGGATGGTACTAGTAACAGGAAACAAAGACCTCGTGAAAGGCGTGGATGGTACTAGTAACAGGAAACAAAGACCTCGTGAAAGGCGTGGATGGTACTAGTAACAGGAAACAAAGACCTCGTGAAAGGCGTGGATGGTACTAGTAACAGGAAACAAAGACCTCGTGAAGGCGTGGATGGTACTAGTAGCAGGAAACAAAGACCTCGTGAAAGGCGTGGATGGTACTAGTAACAGGAAACAAAGACCTCGTGAAAGGCGTGGATGGTACTAGTAACAGGAAACAAAGACCTCGTGAAAGGCGTGGATGGTACTAGTAACAGGAAACAAAGACCTCGTGAAAGGCGTGGATGGTACTAGTAACAGGAAACAAAGACCTCGTGAAAGGCGTGGATGGTACTAGTAACAGGAAACAAAGACCTCGTGAAAGGCGTGGATGGTACTAGTAGCAGGAAACAAAGACCTCGTGAAAGGCGTGGATGGTACTAGTAACAGGAAACAAAGACCTCGTGAAGGCATGGATGGTACTAGTAACAGGAAACAAAGACCTCGTGAAAGGCGTGGATGGTACTAGTAGCAGGAAACAAAGACCTCGTGAAGGCATGGATGGTACTAGTAGCAGGAAACAAAGACCTCGTGAAAGGCGTGGAAGGTACTAGTAGCAGGAAACAAAGACCTCGTGAAGGCATGGATGGTACTAGTAACAGGAAACAAAGACCTCGTGAAGGCATGGATGGTACTAGTAGCAGGAAACAAAGACCTCGTGAAGGCATGGATGGTACTAGTAACAGGAAACAAAGACCTCGTGAAGGCGTGGATGGTACTAGTAACAGGAAACAAAGACCTCGTGAAAGGCGTGGAAGGTACTAGTAGCAGGAAACAAAGACCTCGTGAAGGCATGGATGGTACTAGTAGCAGGAAACAAAGACCTCGTGAAAGGCGTGGAAGGTACTAGTAGCAGGAAACAAAGACCTCGTGAAGGCATGGATGGTACTAGTAGCAGGAAACAAAGACCTCGTGAAAGGCGTGGAAGGTACTAGTAGCAGGAAACAAAGACCTCGTGAAAGGCGTGGATGGTACTAGTAACAGGAAACAAAGACCTCGTGAAAGGCGTGGATGGTACTAGTAACAGGAAACAAAGACCTCGTGAAAGGCGTGGATGGTACTAGTAACAGGAAACAAAGACCTCGTGAAAGGCGTGGATGGTACTAGTAACAGGAAACAAAGACCTCGTGAAAGGCGTGGATGGTACTAGTAGCAGGAAACAAAGACCTCGTGAAGGCATGGATGGTACTAGTAGCAGGAAACAAAGACCTCGTGAAAGGCGTGGAAGGTACTAGTAGCAGGAAACAAAGACCTCGTGAAGGCATGGATGGTACTAGTAGCAGGAAACAAAGACCTCGTGAAAGGCGTGGAAGGTACTAGTAGCAGGAAACAAAGACCTCGTGAAGGCGGATGGTACTAGTAGCAGGAAACAAAGACCTCGTGAAAGGCGTGGATGGTACTAGTAACAGGAAACAAAGACCTCGTGAAAGGCGTGGATGGTACTAGTAACAGGAAACAAAGACCTCGTGAAAGGCGTGGATGGTACTAGTAGCAGGAAACAAAGACCTCGTGAAGGCATGGATGGTACTAGTAGCAGGAAACAAAGACCTCGTGAAGGCATGGATGGTACTAGTAGCAGGAAACAAAGACCTCGTGAAGGCATGGATGGTACTAGTAACAGGAAACAAAGACCTCGTGAAGGCATGGATGGTACTAGTAACAGGAAACAAAGACCTCGTGAAGGCGTGGATGGTACTAGTAACAGGAAACAAAGACCTCGTGAAGGCATGGATGGTACTAGTAACAGGAAACAAAGACCTCGTGAAAGGCGTGGATGGTACTAGTAACAGGAAACAAAGACCTCGTGAAAGGCGTGGATGGTACTAGTAACAGGAAACAAAGACCTCGTGAAAGGCGTGGATGGTACTAGTAACAGGAAACAAAGACCTCGTGAAAGGCGTGGATGGTACTAGTAACAGGAAACAAAGACCTCGTGAAAGGCGTGGATGGTACTAGTAACAGGAAACAAAGACCTCGTGAAAGGCGTGGATGGTACTAGTAACAGGAAACAAAGACCTCGTGAAAGCCGCATGTCTGAATGCTAAGCAAATGACTCACCGCGCGGCAATCGGAAGATTAATGCACTCTGTACTCGTGGCCAACATAGACAGGAATAACGAAAACGTCACGTTTATCGGTTCGTTTATCGGTTTCTGTATGTATAGACTATGAATTGCTACCGGGAAATATAAAGAAGTGCTCGAATAACATGTATCTTAATATTTTACTACATATAATCCATGGTAATAAGGATGATGCTATCTTAATAGTTAGCAAAATGCAGCAGATTTATTGGATTTCACAACATATTCGTTTGAATGAAGGAGCGAGCTAGTTAAAAAAAGTAATTCATATACAGGCTTCCAGTGATCTGTATCAATAAATTACTCTATATATTGCAACAATACCTCTAGCAGCGTGTAGTTGCTAATGTTGTCTAATTATCACATAATGTTCCATTTAAAATATTTGAAAATGTCAACCATACACATAATTTATGAAAGCGGCATGCCTTATCAATCAGATATGTAATATAATTATTGTTCGGCGCAGTTGTTAAGATGCAAGGAAATTGAAATACGCGTTCATTTCTAAAAATGGCCGCCACTTTTAAGCGCTGATAAACGTGGAATACCTCTTAGATGAGCCAAATGTCCTCGTTTTTTTAAATAAACATTGCACAACTCCGTTACTTTTCTGCAACGTTTCTGCTGGACTGAAGCTCTTTCGTGTGCGTGCTTGCGTTAGCGCGTCGATGCGTTTTCGATTGTTTTATGTAACTGGAATTGGTGTAATGTATTTGACAGTAACTAGGCGTGTTTTTGCCAGATGTAATATAATTATCCACATTGTCTTTTAGTATTTGGCCACATTGTCTTTTAGTATTTCGTAAAGTGGACAAGAAAAAAAATTTGGCTCTTCGAATGCCAACTGGTCAATCGTCTACACTTGGCGCGGCGTTCCGACCTAAGAAAGCGGTAGATGGCAACAGCGACGGTGTACTCGCTCACGGCAGCTGCTCACACACAGTAAAACCTAAACCGGCCTTTTGGCAGGTTGACTTACAAAAGGTCTACGATATCGGGGAGGTGGTTATAACAGGCCTAGGAGAAAGGAAATGTGAGTATAAAAGTGTCACCAATTTATTTGATTGTTGGTCAATGTGTCGTTGCGTAGTAACCACTTACGGGCATGAAAAACTCTTATAAATGGCTTTCAACATTTACCTGCTCCATTTCAGATTAGGCTTATGGGTAGATGATAAGGATGTGAAGGAAATGGGGATAACATTTCAGCACATTACGATTGCGTTTTCACTTTGTACGACACATTGTGGTAATAATAATTGATTTCTCGTTTTACAATCATATACATTGAATCTACTACATAACAAACGTGAAAAAGTAAATATTTGCTAAGCCTAGTATAAATTATTTAAGAAACAATAGATAGACATTATAGTTCATAACCATAGACGACCTGCATAGTATGTTAGACACTATTGAGTCACTATTGAGGTTCATGTGCGTCTGATATCAGGAAACTGAAATCCACTGCTCATAAAAATACCTTTTTTATCAGTGACGAAAAATCTGACAGCCTTGACCCGCGGATAGTTGTTGTAATTCTTCGACTGATTCGTCTCATGCTGTCAACGGTCCCATTTCGTTTGCGGCGAAGTATTGTTCTAGAAGTTCAGTGTATTCGTGTAGGTCACCGCCGCTGTCGTGACCGGTAATCCGGTCTGTGCTAATTGCTACGTTTGGTCCGACATACAAAGTTATCAGCAATAATTACACGTACGATGTGTATCGGTCCAAGTGACGTAATATGTTATTGCAAAGCTAACTGACAAATGTCACAGCGACTATCTACAATGTATGTTTACTACCTACACATAACTTCCAGAATCGTATACAAGTTTGTTATACTTGCGTCCTTTATAATATGCTTTAAATAGTTGTCACAAAACGCTATGGATCTCATATTGGATCAAATTGAATTGTTAAGTAATTACAACCGGCAGACAAAAGGCTTCAGTCTCCGTAGAATGGTGTCTTGAAGGTGCATACGATATAACCCTAATTATTAACAAAGACATGTATTATATATGCGTTGATATATTTGTATGTGTTTGTGTGTATGTGTGTATGTATGTATGTATGTATGTATGTATGTATGTATGTATGTATGTATGTATGTATGTATGTATGTATGTATGTATGTATGTATGTATGTATGTATGTATGTATGTATGTATGTATGTATGCATGTATGTATGTATGTATGTTTATGTGTGTATGTATGTATGTATGTATGTATGTATGTATTGTATGTATGTATGTATGTATGTATGTGTGTATGTATGTATGTATGTATGTATGTATGTATGTATGTATGTATGTATGTATGTATGTATGTATGTATGTATGTATGTATGTATGTCATGCATGCATGTATGTATGTATGTATGTATGTATGTATGTATGTATGTATGTATGCATGTATGCATGCATGTATGTATGTATGTATGTATGTATGTATGTATGTATGATGATGTATGTATGATGTATGTATGCATGTATGTATGTATGTATGTATGTATGTATGTATGTATGTATGTATGTATGTATGTATGTATGTATGTATGTATGTATGTATGTATGTATGTATGTATGTATGTATGTATGTATGTATGTATGTATGTATGTATGTATGTATGTATGTATGTATGTATGTATGTATGTATGTATGTATGTATGTATGTATGTATGTATGTATGTATGTATGTATGTATGTATGTATGTATGTATGTATGTATGTATGTATGTATGTATGTATGTATGTATGTATGTATGTATGTATGTATGAATGTATGTATGTATGATGTATGTATGTATGTATGTATGTATGTATGTATGTATATGCTGTATGTATATATATATTATATATATATATATATATAATGTATATGTTTTGTATGTATGCATGCATGCATGCATGTATGTATGTATGTATGTATGTATGTATGTATGTATGTATGTATGTATGTATGTATGTATATATGTATGTATGTATACATGAATGTATGTATGTATGTATGTATGTATGTATGTATGTATGTATGTATGAATGTATGTATGTATGTATGTATGTATGTATGTATGTATGTATGTATGTATGTATGTATGTATACATGAATGTATGTATACATGAATGTATGTATGTATGTATGTATGTATGTATGTATGTATGCATGAATGTATGTATGTATGTATGTATGTATGTATGTATGTATGTATGTATGTATGTATGCCTGTATGTATGCCTGTATGTATGTATGTATGTATGTATGTATGTATGTATGTATGTATGTATGTATGTATGTATGTATGTATGTATGTATGTATGTATGTATGTATGTATGTATGTATGTATGTATGTATGTATGTATGTATGTATGTATGTATGTATGTATGTATGTATGTATGTATGTATGTATGTATGTATGTATGTATGTATGTATGTATGTATGTATGTATGTATAATGGATGTATGTATGTATGTATGTATGTATGTATGTATGTATGTATGTATGCCTGTATGTATGTATGTATAAATGAATGTATATATATATATATATATATATATATATATATGTATGCATGTATGTATGTATGTATATATGTATGTATGTATGTATGTATATATGTATGTATGTATGTATGTATGTATGTATGTATATATGTATGTATGAGGATGTATGTAGGTATGCATGTATGCCTGTATGTATGTATGCATGCATGTATGTATATATGTATGTATGTATGTATGCATGTATGCAGGTGTACATAATATAATGTACTGCAATCAGTTGAACAGAGACATATTACAATGAAGATTGAAGCGATTATGGACGTTACTCGTCCACGGACCACAAACTTATGTGCACTCGTGTTGACATCAAGAAATTCAAACGACAGAAGACGATTCCCTTGTCAAAACGGTACGGTTGGTAACATCGTCAGGATTACAGAGAACGAAGTGAAGTCGCCACTCACACTGTGCGAAGTGGAAGTTTACGCCAGAATCGGTAAGATTACATTACACGTACCGCGCCGACCTCGAGTAATTTAACACATCACACAGCGAGTTATTTGCCGCTCAGATTTGTGGTACATGAATTGTTTATGTAATGTAAGCTAGGTAATTAGAAGAATGCAAATCTTGCTTAGAATCATTAACCACATTGACGTTATAATTGTGTTTGAGTTATGAAACGATAACGAGATTGTCATCAAAAGTGGAAACATCAACTGGCAAGGTGGATTTGGATGCACTGGGTTTACTTACAGTCAAATGTTCTATTCTTCTGTGTGAAGCCCTCAGAAAGTTCAGTTTTATAAGCTAAAGAGTCTCATTCACACAGGTGTGTGTATCTGTCCATTTCCTTCTCTCGCTTGACCAACCACAAGTAAGTCTTTCCTACTCAATCCCTTTGATTGAATTACGAAACCTAAAGTGGAAATAGTTTAATGATAGCATATCCCTTAAAAGTGTTTCAATTATGAGTGGCATGTTAAACAAAGTAAACGTTTACCAACAACAACAAATATATTATTATATAACTGCATAGCGTTATTTCGTATAAACACTTGCATAATAACATAGGGATATCGAGGAAATCAAATAAAAAGATAGCATATATGATGCACTATAGGTAGTGTAATTGACTTATGAAAGTCTTGATTAAACAGCATTGATAACATTGACGTTCAAATCGTTTTAGACACGACGTGATTTGACATGGTTGCCCTCCACAGCAGAAACCACCTATATTTTGTGACAATCATTTCTTTACATATTTTAGATGTGATCATGAGTTGTACTATGGATATCCTTTTTAAGGACATTAAAGTGAATTGAAAGGAAACCCAGTTGTAAATAAAACTAAGATGGTAGCGTTAGATATTGCATTTGTATAAGTGAAAGTCACCGTCTCTCACTCCGTATGTGCGTCGGTCCGTCCGTCTGCCTGGCTCTGTCTGTGTCTGTCTGTGTCTCTGTCTGTGTCTCTCTCCATCTCTCTCTCTCTCTCTCTCTCTCTCTCTCTCTCTCTCTCTCTCTCTCTCTCTCTCTCTCTCTCTCTCTCTCTCTCTCTCTCTCTCTCTCTCTCTCTCTCTCTCTCTCTCTCTCTCTCTCTCCTCCCTCTCTCTCTCTATCCCACTCTATCTCTCCAAATCTCTCTCCCACTCACACACACACACACACACACACACACACACACACACACACACACACACACACACACACACACACACACACACACACACACACACACACACACACACACACACACACACACACACACACACACACACACACACACACACACACACACACACACACACACACACACACACACACACACACACACACACACACACACACACACCACACACACACACACACACACACACACACACACACACACACACACACACACACACACACACACACACACACCACACACACACACACACACACACACACACACACACACACACACACACACACACACACAACACACACACACACACACACACACACACACACACACACACACACACACACACACACACACACACACACACACACACACACACACACACACACACACACACACACACACACACACACACACACACACACACACACACACACACACACACACACACACACACACACACACACACACACACACACACACACACACACACACACACACACACACACACACACACACACACACACACACACACACACACACACACACACACACACACACACACACACACACACACACACACACACACACACACACACACACACACACACACACACACACACACACACACAATCAAGTCGTTTATACAATAATCTAGTTTGATTACTACCTAAATGATTTACCTTGAATTTACC
Source organism: Ridgeia piscesae (assembly GCA_025642075.2). Lineage (NCBI taxonomy): Eukaryota > Metazoa > Annelida > Polychaeta > Sabellida > Siboglinidae > Ridgeia > Ridgeia piscesae. The sequence continues at coordinate 143,042 of JAODUO010000017.1, read as the reverse complement.
TTGAATCCTCTTCTACTATGTAGTCAAGGAGTTGACGAGGAAGGGAGTCAATCGCTGACTCGTGTAATCCTCCGCCCTATTTCGTAGATACTTGTCAATGTGACCCTTAAATTGGTTGACGCTTGCGGACATAACAGCACTTCCAGGAAGTCTATTCCAATCGTTTACTATCCTTTGAGTGAAAGAGTACTTTCGTATATCAAGCCTAGAGTGTAATTTGTGTATTTTGTAAGAGTGCCCTCTTGTTTTTGCCATCTTCATTTTCCATAATAAAGAAATCAGCAGGAAAAATACTATCCAACCCATTTATTATTTTTAAAACTTCCAATAAATCGGCTCTCACCCTTCTTGTTTCCAAAGTTGTTATTTTTAGTATTCTTAGTCGACCTGGATAGTCTAAATGCCTTAATTCAGGAATAATCCTGCTGATCCTTCGTTGTATAGATTCTATATCTTTCTGTTTAAATGGGCGCCAGTAATCCAGGTGAGGTCTCACTAAGGATTTATATAGTTTTAAAACTACCTCCTTGGTTTTATATTTAAAGGCTCTATTTATCATGCCTAGCATTTGCCTTAATAGCTGACCTGACACATTGCTTTGTTACATCCAGTGTTTCTGTGATTATGACCCCTAAGTCTCTCTCCTCGTGTGTTGTTTCAATGCATTCCTTTCCCATAAAATAATCATACTGTTTATTGTTGTATCCGTAATGTATACATTTAAATTTTTCAGCATTGAACAACATCGACCATTCATTGCTCCACTCATTTATGGTACTCAGATCTTTTTGTAATTTTTTCGCGTCTTCATACGTTGATATTTGACTAAACAGCTTAGTGTCATCAGCAAACTTAAGAATATGATTTCTCACAACCGGGCCCAAAACAGACCCCTGTGGGACTCCACTCCTTACTGGTGACCATTCAGAAGTTTTCCCATTGACCATGGTAATCCATGGTCTATATACATTGTTACTTTATCAAGGTAAACTAGAAGGTTGGTCAAACATGTATACCTTTCCAAAAACCATGTTGTGATGACTTAATTAGCTCTTTTTTGTGGAGATGACTGATGATCTCATCTCTTATGATGGATTCCATGGTCTTGGATATGTGGGATGTCAGGCTCACTGGCCTATAGTTACATGGCTGTGATTTTGTTCCTTTGTTTTTGTATATAGGTGTTACGTTTGCCTTTTTCCAATCCAGAGGGACTTCTCCCATTTCTATACTGCCATTAAGGATCTCACACAATGGGGGGGGGGATAGCTGAAGATATTTCTCTTAACATTGATGAATTAAAATTGTCTATACCATGGATGCAACTGTGTTGCCAGGATTGCGTTCGCCTGTTGTTAAAATCGAAGTTCGGATGAACAATTCAAACGATGTTGAGATGTGTCAAGTAGCTGAACAAAAATTGTTGTTCAACGAAACACGGAACATTTCTTGTGTGCCCGGGGTGAAGGGCAGTATCGTTAGAATCGCAACTACCGGAAACGAAACGACAAGTCTCTCATTGTGTGACGTACAAGTGTTCGGACTCGCTGGTAAGAAGTCCATTGTCACATTATCATAACATAAAATATGATTGTTCGATATCGATTCCAAGTGGCTGTAGGCAATAAAATATTCCCAAAGTTTGGTATTTTGTAAAATTTACACACCGTAGAATATAATATTTATAATTCTATATGCAAATTCCGCCCACATATCAGTAGGTTATCAGCATATTTAGACAGCACTGACGGATATTCGCTTAGTGTGTTGGCTCAGGAAAATTTACGAGGAAATACCATTACCGAACAGGCTTTAGATGGTATATGAACAGAGAAAATAGCGCAATTCATTATACATGGTTAAATAATAATTATAATGTTAATAATAATAATTAGTGCTTTTTATAGAGTCATTACTCCAGGTTACCCTGTTCGAAAGCACTATGCGAAAAAAAACATAAAAGGCACTGACAAATCCAAGATATTTCAAATGTGTTCGACAGAGAAGTTTCTGTTTGTCTTCCAGTTTGACACATCGCTGTCCTCCAGCATGTCGCTCCCTCCGCCCGCCGCTCTCTAGCCAAACTCATGCATTTGTGCGAGCTGTCGTTCTTTTTTTGGCGTGTACTGGTTTAAATTTGCATGTAAACACAGACATTTCCAACCGCTTGTTTTTAATATGTGTATATATGGCTTAACTCTGCGTGTGTGATACGACGGCAATATGCCGTCATAGTAGTTATTCATAGAACATATTACATTTTAGTGGGGTGTTATTTGTCATTGTTTCCACGTCGGTGTCTTCTATAACTGAGAGAGTTCGCTTGCCTTCGAGAGTGGGCGCACTCAGTAGGCTTCAAGGAAGGCGGCGACATTTGTTTTGAAACGTTTCTCTTCCCGATTATAACAGTTGCCTCTGTAGTTCGTCCAAGACGCGGACAGCGATCGGTAAGAATATCTAGCTATCTACAGGAATTGTGAAGTAAATAGTAAACTTGTTTACAATTCGTGACAAACCAGCGCAGTTGTCATGTCGTTTCATTGCGTGTATTTCTAATACTTACAGTTCCTGTTGACGCAAATGTGGCTGAGGAATATGGAACAGGAGGTAGGATACCACATAACAGGTTTCTGAAGTTCTCCACACGACGCAACTAATGGTTCTTTATTAATTATACCAACTATTCACCATATTAGCTTATATATATATATATATATATATATATATATATATATATTATAATATATATATATATATATATATATAATATATATAATATATACATATAATATATATTATATATATAATATATATTATATACATATATATATTATATATATATATATATATATAATATATATATATATATATATATATATATATATATATATATATATATATATATATATATATAATCGGTAACAAAACACATATCAGAGCGCATTATTAGCATTAATAAGGTAAAAAGAAACTCTAAATATATTATGACTATTATAAACTGCGACTACACTAGGAAGAAAGCCCAAAATATACTTGTTTAAAATCCATGTATTACCGAAACGTTCGATATGCAGAATTCGTCGAGTAGGATACACAAATCATACCCAGCCTTGATTTGATTAACATGAAATTGTGAACATCTATCAACAATACACGTACATGCACTGTGATCATGTATACATACACAGGGGGATTGTTACCAGACTCACATAATGATTCGTTACGCTAAATGTATTTCCACTTTGCCGTAACAAAAGGTAGAAAACCGTTTACAAAATACGGTTCTGTCACATAGATATCAAGTACAATACATTGGCATATACTGGTTCTGAATATTGAAGAAATAGTATTGTGATCAAGAACGATTTAGAAAATTCTACTTCTCTCCAAGCCTTTAATAAAAAGCTCAAACAATTGTATATTTATTTATTACTAAAAATTGTTGTGTTGCTGTTTCATATATTATCCTATATAACCATGAGATATTATGATATTTGATTTTTGCACTACCGCATCGTTGTCTGCTGTATTAATACAGTTAGGTAAATGAGGAATAACAAACAAGATTGCTTATTTTAATTATTCTCCATGTTTTGTCACATCATATTTTACGCTACTGTGAATGTATTGCGTTATTAACCTAAAGGCAATAAATAAATAAATACAATAAAATATGTTCTCTATTGGTGATATTATAGATGTTCCGACCAATTTGGCTCTAGGAAAGCCTACATACATGTCTACGCACGTCGATGATTCGACGTCAGAAGTTGCAGTAGATGGCAGCTATAGGAACACGCTTGTAGCACACTGCTCCCAAACTAAACCGAATAGGCGATATAGCTTTTGGAAGGTTGATCTTGAAGCTGCGTACGACATCGAGAGCGTCGTGATATTGCACAGAAAGGATTGCTGTGGTGAGCGAGGCAAACTACACTAAAGCTGTCCAAGCATGTATACTCATGTGTAGTAATATTATCAGACCCGTGATAATATCGGCCGGCGTGGTGTGTGTGTGTGTGTGCGTGTGCGTGTGCGTGTGCGCGTGTGCGTGTGCGTGTGCGTGTGCGTGTGCGTGTGCGTGCGCGGCGCGCGCGTGTGCGTGCGTGCGTGCGTGCGTGCGTGTGTGTGTGTATACATACGGATTCAATATTTTCTAAATACATTTGTCGTAATCTTGTTACTTATCAGTGTATCAAATAAATGGAAGATATCACCTTTACATCATGTACGTTCGCTCTGCATTTCTGCGTAGGTGAGCTCCGCAACTATCTGGTCGAAGCACTGCTACCCCCTTTGTCGTCCGCCGCCCTGTGTGCAGATATGGGATCGGTACCAAAAGGGAACTCGTTGAAAAGGACCATCACCTGCCAACCAGGCACCATAGGACGACTTGTCAGAATCAAAATTCCCGAGTTATCACAACTTGTTTTGTGTGAAGTGGAAGTATATGGCGGTAAAAACCAATTTAATGTCAAAGATAACAAAATAGCCGTGTTTTGGACATGTTTAAAGTATACTTTTTATGATAGATGGGCCAGTGAGCTGAAATATCTGTGCTACGTTTGACTATGACAATAAACTCCTCAACTAAAGGGTGCTAAGAACAACCATGTGCGTAACATGACGTGTAATACGAATATTTATGTTGTTTATTCATATTAATTATCTTCAAGCATACTAAAATAAGAGTTTAACTTCATAGAAACCAGCTCCGCTTCAGAGAAAAGATACAGCTTTGAGATGGTGAAGTACAGATGTCTCGGGAGCCTCAAAATGGTAGAGCAACTGTCAAATGGGTGCAAATTAAGATATTGTTATCTTAGGAGTACCGATCAGTCACACTGTGGCCTGGTATACGCATTAACGGGATTACACCGAGGAAGCACAAGAATAGCACATCACATCAACTGTTAAACTGTATCAGTGTTTTTTTTATTTAGATGACATTTTTCGTTATTGTGCGTATAAATCTTTTCAGAATATCACGACATAAACATGAGATTCAACCTGGCACTCGCGAAGTCTACGAAACAGTCATCAACAAACAGCATATACGCGTCATCACAAGCAGTAGACGGTCATTCTCACATCGACCCCACGAGATGCACACGAACAAACTTGGCTGACGGTTTGCACAACTGGTGGCAGGTTGACCTGGGCGAGGTATACGTGATTCAACAGGTTGTGATCATTAACAGAAATGACACTGGTATGTTTCAAATAAGAACATTGAAGAGCATTTTCACAAACCAACCACCAACCAGCAAGGAACACAAAATAATTATCTACGCTATGTTATCTGTCTTGTTCACTCAGCCACGGGGAAACAGTAAAGATACATTTTAATTCTTGTAAATTGACTGATTTAGAATGTGCCGTCACATACATCACGCTGCTCGTGACAAGGTTTGCCATTGTTTACATTACTTTAAGTGATCACATGAAATTCGCTAGGTCGATATTCACGCAGGCAGTTTTTCACGTAAGCAGATATCTACTTTATTTTGACGTTTTGTCGTAAAGAACATATTTTGGGCCAGTACTTCAACAAAATATACGAATCAATATACTATAGCTCCACTTTGTTCTGTGGCCATACTATACGCTTAACGAGCGTCGTTGCTAGGGAACGTAGGGCCTAATATACCCACGAGATGGCGTAGAAGATTTATGAACTCCAATTTGGATGGAGCGTGGAAAGCCAGCTCAGGGTTTATTGCGAAATCACTCTTTTTATTTTTAAACAGATTACCGGTACCTTCAAAACTTCATAATTGAAGCATTGATGCCGTTTCCTGCTGTCAGTATGACCTGTGCAGAAGTGTATGGCGTCATCAACAGGGGTGAGACGCGACGCATCCAGTGTCATCAAGGTGTCACGGGAAGTGTCGTCAGGATCAGGCAGCTGGAAGCCGTACCGATGATACTCTCACTGTGCGAAGTGGAAGTGTATGGGACACACCGTAAGGACACACCGCTATCATGGGCCACATTAAAAATATCGCAATGTATCCATCACTGTTCATGAAAATTCCGAAATAATGAATGATCTAATATTTTGTTTGAATAAAATTGGGGGTCTGCATGCATTGCCAGTGGTCATTTTCTATGAGAAACCATTTCCCGTGACTTGAATCTTAACCCTTCCTTATTATTGTAACTTTATAATATATAATATATATATATATATATATATATATATATATATATATATATATATATATATATATATATATATATATATATTGCGTTTATTTGTTCATATGCTAGATACTAGGTTTCTTATTGTAAATATTGTCCCATTTTATTCAACAAACATCAAGAATAAACAGTCTGAACGAATACGTAGTTATACAAACTGGAATAATATATCGCAGCTTCTAGGTATAAAAATCTAAATTGAACATTCACCAATACAGTTATTTGCATGGTTTAATATTATGTATTTAGTTCATATAACACTATTACAATTGTTTCTTCGTAGCTACTATATGGAAAAGACTATTTGTAAGATTTTGTCTACATTGCGCATTAATGATTACGTTTACTTTTGTAAGTAAACAAAATAATTGGTTACAAGTATGTAAAGAGAAATCTCGATTGACTGGACGCTAAATAAATATTGCATTTTCCCCTGTAATGTATCACGCGTGCTCAATGATTATAGAAGTTTGCAAGTCCACTAAATGGTAAGAATAGAAACGAAACATTATGGACCACGTAACTGGAGTGTGTTGGTTGATGTTGTACCAGCTACGATGCATGACATCACGGTAGACGTGTCCCCGTGGCATAATCTTGTCAGGACGCGCTGTGGCATGGCGCGAGGCGATGCCAAGCCGGGCGATGTGAAGTATGTCAAATGTGAAGCAGGATGTGAAGGAAGCGTTGTGACTGTCACAGCCCCAGGACCACGACAGAAACTGTCGATAATCGAAGTGCAGGTCTACGGACAGGAAGGTGAGTTGACAACATGCATGTTTCCCGTAGACACGTGGGTCATTCCTTGGTTATAATAGGAAAATAAAAAACAAACTAGACTTCTAAATAACGACTTTGTTTTTATATGACGGAACATCCGTGTGCGTGAATGTTGACGTTTTTCACCTTAGGGTCATTCCATGTCAAATCAATCATTGAAAACATGGCCCGGCTACAATTGTGATGAAATTTAGTACATTTGTTGGCTTATGAGAGAGTATCAAAGTAAAAATAATCTAGGTCACTGAACTTTGACCTGATTCGCATACTAACGCTACATTAATGCCCATAACTCTGCTATTAATAACGCTAGAGAAACAAACAATACATCTTCGGAAAGCCAATAAAGATGTGCACATAACAATAACTAATACAATTTAGAAAAGTATAAATACAAATAATGTATTTCTCGTAATTCGACCTTTGACCTCAGATACCCAAGAAATGTATCCTCCGATATTGCTGATAATGCTTACACAGTTTCCTATGCTATTACAGGAGAGGCCCTGAAAATAGTAGCGTGGGCAAATAATAACACTGTATAACCCAATACAAATATACACACACTCTCTGATGTGTAAATCCATTTTGCACCGACCATCAATAATTTAACATTGTGATGAATTGTGCAAACACGCACAGAGTGGGTACCTGGTGATCCTACCAGAACACACACAGAATGGGTACCTGGTGTTCCTACCAGAACACACACAGAGTGGGTACCTAGTGATCCTACCAGAACACACACAGAGTGGGTACCTGGTGTTCCTACCAGAACACACACAGAGTGGGTACCTGGTGTTCCTACCAGAACACACACAGAGTGGGTACCTGGTGTTCCTACCAGAACACACACAGAGTGGGTACCTGGTGATCCTACCAGAACACACACAGAGTGGGTACCTGGTGATCCTACCAGAACACACACAGAGTGGGTACCTGGTGATCCTACCAGAACACACACAGAGTGGGTACCTGGTGATCCTACCAGAACACACACAGAGTGGGTACCTGGTGATCCTACCAGAACACACACAGAGTGGGTACCTGGTGATCCTATCAGGACACACACAGAGTGGGTACCTGGTGATCCTACCAGAACACACACAGAGTGGGTACCTGGTGATCCTACCAGAACACACACAGAGTGGGTACCTGGTGATCCTACCAGAACACACACAGAGTGGGTACCTGGTGTTCCTACCAGAACACACACAGAGTGGGTACCTGGTGATCCTACCAGAACACACACAGAGTGGGTACCTGGTGATCCTACCAGAACACACACAGAGTGGGTACCTAGTGATCCTACCAGAATACACTGTTTTAGGCGTAGCTCTGGAAATTTCCTGAAACCAATTTTAATGTTTGGATGTGTGTTCTTAAAATGTTGGTATGCCTCTTTCAAGTTAGTTACAAAGAACTAGTTACCTTTCTTATGGACGCGTTCACCTTGAACACGACTGAAGACAGTCTTTTCTTTCAGAGAGCATTCGGCTTCTCTCATCACTGACACTGAGGTAGAATGATCCTACCAGAACACACACAGAGTGGGTACCTGGTGTTCCTACCAGAACACACACAGAGTGGGTACCTGGTGTCCTACAGACACACACAGAGTGGGTACCTGGTGTTCCTACCAGAACACACACAGAGTGGGTACCTGGTGATCCTATCAGGACACACACAGAGTGGGTACCTGGTGATCCTACCAGAACACACACAGAGTGGGTACCTGGTGTTCCTACCAGAACACACACAGAGTGGGTACCTGGTGTTCCTACCAGAACACACACAGAGTGGGTACCTGGTGTTCCTACCAGAACACACACAGAGTGGGTACCTGGTGATCCTATCAGGACACACACAGAGTGGGTACCTGGTGATCCTACCATAACACACAGAGTGGGTACCTGGTGTTTCTACCAGAACACACACAGAGTGGGTACCTAGTGATCCTACCAGAATACACTGTTTTGGGCGTAGCTCTGGAAATTTCCTGAAACCAATTTTAATGTTTGGATGTGTGTTCTTAAAATGTTGGTATGCCTCTTTCAAGTTAGTTACAAAGAACTAGTTACCTTTCTTATGGACGCGTTCACCTTGAACACGGCTGAAGACAGTCTTTTCTTTCAGAGAGCATTCGGCTTCTCTCATCACTGACACTGAGGCAGAATGCTTCCACCAACTCGATGGTTGGGGTCTGGACTCTTCTGCAATACTATAGGATACTGTGTACAAAATATTAGCAACATCGGAAGATAAATGTGTTGGGTATCTGAGGTAAAAGATCAAAATTACAATATTCTTATTTACACTATTTGTTTATTTTATAATAGTTACGTGAACATGTTTATTGGCTTTCAAATAATATATTGTTTATTTTCTCTAGTTTTATTAATAACAGAGTTAATGGCATTAATATGGCGGTCAGTATGCAAATCGGGTCACAGTTCAGTGACCTATATCTTCAATGATACGTGATCTAAATTATTATTTTTATATACTCGTATCAACCAACAACTGTACTGAGTTTCATTAAACTTAGAGTCGTGTGATGCAAAAATGGTCAAAAAGTAATTGATTTGACTTGGAATGTGGCAGCTTGCCCGGCGGGCGTCAAACTATCAAGGATTACAATAAGATCCCACGTATTAGGCGTGAGACCTTCATTATTTTCGAAATACCTCATATTTCAAAATAGTTATTGGTGTTCTAAGGGTAAATTTCATTCATATTTTTACCGCGTAAGGCGTAATCAAATATTCGGGATGCGTGCGCTGTGACTCTCGGAAAGACTTAACTTATAACATCCGTACGAATATTGCGGAAACAGTCGTTTTTCGTTTACGTTTACGACATTAAGCAAAGGAGAAGACGTTGTTGTTTGTCTTCCGGGGGCTAGGATAGAGCATGTGACTAAACGGGTAGAGAACGTATTGGGGCATGGCCAAGGGGGTATATATTAGTACATGTAGGGACGAACAATGCAGACAGGGATGGAACACCCAGGATAGTAAAGAGATACAGAGAGTTGGTAGACACTGAAGAAGAGAGAGTTGAACAGATCATACTCAGGAATCTTGCCAGTGATGAGGGGAAGGGGAACAACATTTAGAAACTGCAAGAGGATGGCAATTAACGCACTATTAGAGCAGATGTGTGAAGAAGAAGGAATTGATTTGTAGATTTGTGGGGATATTTTGTTGGGAAAGAAGACATGTATATGAGAGATGGCCTCCATCTAAGCGGAAAAGGCGCAGCAGTGTTCTCCGAGAACCTTCTTCGATCGATAGACAATGGAACAGGTTGCAACTTTTTAAACTAGTTTCGCAGGGGGGATACACAGAGAAGCCAAATACTAGAGGCATAGATAAAGATAGCAAAAAGACATCAGCAAAGAACAGCCTGGAAAGCCCTACGGAATTTGGTTATAAATGTGTTTGTTTAAATGCAAGGAGCACATTATGGTAGAAGATATTGACCCTCACATAATAGGTATAACTGAATCTTGGGCCACACCCGATATATCAGATGCTGAATTAGGAATGACAGGGTATGTAATGTTTAGGAAAGATAGATTAGGAAGAAGGGGAGGCGGAGTTATTTTATATATTAAAGAATCCATCCAAGCTTATGAAATAAAATTAGAAAAAGAATGTGAAGAAGCTGTCTGGTGTAACATAGTTACAGGAAACTCAACATTAACTGTTGGGTTAGTGTATCGGAGTCCAAACATAAGCATGGAAGAGAATGAAAAAATACATAACGCTATCAAAGAAGTGAGGAAACGGGATTGTATTATTATGGGGAATTTTAACCATGGGCATATACAGTGGACATCTGTACAGAGTACCGGGAGAGAGGATCAAGAGTTTTTAAATTTAGTACAAGATAGTTTCCTTTCTCAACATGTGCTAGAAGCAACCAGGGGCGAGAACGTGTTAGACATATTATTGAGCTCACCGAAGGAATTTGTTGATAATGTCAAGATATGTGAGCCACTGGGGTGTAGTGATCACAACCAGATACATTTTATCATCAAAGTAAAGGGAGAACGGAATAGAAAAATAAGGTACAGGAAGAATTTTCACAAAGGAAGATATAAGGACATGAGGGAATATTTAGCAAAGATAGACTGGAATAACACACTGAAGAATAAGACAGCAACAGTAATGCTGGAATATTTTAAAGAGTGAAATTGACTGCGTCGTTGACAAATTTGTCCCCTTGAAAAAACAGGGGAAACGGTCAAAGAAGAAACACTTATCGAAGGAAGCCATTAGAAAAATCAAGTACAAGCAAATGATGTGGAAGACATATAGGCATACCGGAAGTGAAGAAGACTATAGCATTTATAAAGAAGCACTTAATCAAGCTACAGCTGAAATTAGAAATTCAAAGAGAAGCTACGAAAAAAAAGCTTTTAATATAAAACATGACAGCAAGAGTTTCTATGCGTATGTTCGAAGTAAACAGAAAGTTCAGGATAAAGTCGGTCCTCTAGAAGGTAGTGATGGAAACACAATAACAGAGGGATTCTTAATGGCAGAAAACCTAAATGAGTACTTTAGTTCGGTGTTTACCAGGGAATATATTAGTATATTACCAGTACTTGAGACTAAGTTCGAAGGGAGAGAGTTTGACTATTTAGGACAACTAATTGTAACCCCAACAATGGTAGCTATGAAAATAAGAGATATGAAGGATAATAAATCACCTGGAGTGGATGGGATTCCTCCCAAATTACTATTGGAAATTATAGAACAAATCAGCATACCGCTTGCAACAGTGTTCAATTTGTAATTAGAGGAGGGAATAGTTCCGTTAGAATGGAAAGAAGCAAACATTATACCATTATTTAAAAAGGTTCGAGAAACAAGTCAGAGAACTATAGACCAGTGAGTTTAACATCGGTGATTTGCAAACTATTAGAAAGACTAATTAAAGATCACCTGGTTGATTTTCTTGTTAAAAATAAATTGATAAACCCATCTCAACATGGGTTTTTAAAAGCGAGGTCATGCTTAACAAATATGTTATGATTTTTGGAAGATGTCACAAAGTGGGTAGATGAGGGATCACCAGTAGATATAATCTACTTAGATTTTAAAAAAGCCTTTGACAAAGTGCCACACCAAAGACTACTACTTAAACTAAAGGCCCATGGCATAGAAATGGAATGATCAACTGGATAGAAAAATGGCTTATTGATAGAAGACAAAGACTAGTAGTTGATGGGGAGGTTTCAAACTGGAAATCGGTTTTGACTGGAGTACCGCAGGGATCAGTATTGGGACCTATTTTATTCTTAATATATATCAATGATTTGGATGATGACATAACAAGCAAGGTGTTGAAGTTTGCGGACGACACAAAAGTGTTTAGGAAAATTAAAAGTGATGCAGATAGACAGCATTTATAAGATGATCTTGATAAGTTGATAGAATGGTCTGAGAAGTGGCAAATGCTGTTTAATTTTGGAAAGTGTAAGTGCCTCCACACAGGACATGGGAATGAAGATGCATAATATACAATGGGTGGAACTGTACTAAATACTACCTTAAAGGAAAAGGACTTAGGGTTAACTATTAGTGCTGACATGAAGGTATCAGAGCAGTGTGGAATTGCAGCAGCGAAGGGAAACCAAATTCTTGGATTAATTTGGCGAAATATAGTGTACAAAGAAAAAGAACTAATAATACCGCTGTATAAAACAATAGTTAGGCCTCACTTAGAATATTGTATACAAGCATGGAGGCCATATCGCAAGAAGGATATTGATATGCTAGAAAGAGTACAAAGGAGAGCAACCAAAATGATACCAAAACTCAGGAATATTAGTTATGAAATGCGTCTAATAGAATGTGGTTTAACAACACTAGAAACCAGAAGATTGAGAGGAGATCAGATTGAGGTGTTTAAAATATTGAATCGATATGAAAATATTGACAGAAATATTTTTTCACAGTCAAGGAAGAGAGAAGGACTAGAGGACATGGAGTTACATTAGCAAAGAAGCAGTGTAGACTAGACATTAGAAAATTTTCATTTTCACAAAGGACAGTAAACGAATGGAACAGATTATCAGCTGATTGTGTAGGTGCTAGTAGTGTTAATATATTTAAAAATAAAATCGACATATACCTAAGACGGGCGGGGTATACTTAGATAGATAGGTTGGACTCTCGATAAGCCAAATGGCTTCCTAGTCCACCTGCCATCTAGAGTTGAATCTCTAGGTGGCAATCTTGTTAAATCTTGTTAAATCTTAATATGAAATGCAAATGCAAACATTCTGAGTATACCATGAACTTTGCAAACAAATATAGATTGCAGCACGTAAACATGTGAAAGGTTCATTGTCAAAGTTCGGTGTTTTTACCTCAAACTGCTTTGTGTAATACACAGTTCTTTTTGTTACTCCTTGGTTTGCTGAATAAGCTAGCCGAGCGGCAATCACTGTAACCAAACCTAAAGTCATCTTTCCCTGGTTACTTTTGCAAGATAGGCACCGCAATTGATTGTTCTCGTAGTTTATTTTTATACTAAAGGTAAGCTGAAAAAGTACAATATCACTCATTCAGACCTGCCACGTGATACGGGTTACCCGTATCTGATACGGATGTTGGCGTCATTTTAAGAGTTACTGCCGTACTCCATTTGGATAACGATTTTAGCCAGATTGATGTTGTAATCACACAATGTCCTTGTATGTCACAAAACTAGACAGTATAATGGGATCATCCTTTATCGTTAGTGACTAAGGAAATCGATTCGAAAAGAACAAACTGAACTACCGATTAGTTTATTTTAGCGTGCAAAAGATGGCGCGCTCCTACATTTTAGTTCTGGAAATTGCGGCAGATTGCTCAACGGATGGGACTGGTGCAATCTGGTAGGCTAGCACTGCCGATCGCCAATTGCGCCATAGGCGAAACAGTTTGCTATTTGGCGAAAATAAATACAAAAAACTCTTCGCCAAATTGACGAAATGTTACTTTAGTTGTTATTAGTGACGTTATCAACAGTAGATGACTGCATTTTATCCTGCCCGCCTCCGTTGAAATTGCCCAAACGATCGGACATAAAACCGACCCAAATAACCAGTCAGCGTGACGTACCCTGCGCTGTAAACATAGGTCGCTAATCCCTTCAGTTATCGAAGTTCACCGATAATAGCAGGGCTTAATTCAATAAAGTGTTGTGTTGCCCGGACAATATTTGGCCTATTGTTGACACGAGTTATGAGTTTGATACGAGTACCTGACAGGTTCCCTATTATCGCTCAGTACAGGTGAAGACACATGACGTTAACCGATGTGCCATCAGGTAAATATTCAACCCAATGCCAACATAGGTTTTATCTAATTCATGCATATTTGACAAGACTCATCAGCAGAACATATTACAGATAGAAAGATGTATGTCAAAAACATACTTTAGTGATTAAAACCAGCATCACCCAAGCTAGGATTACAGTCGATCACCATATTGTAGGCTAAATTAAACATATTGGGAGAATTATTCTATTCAATTAATCAGTTGAGCAGACATACTATTTTTAAATGGGTAATGATTATATTAATGCAATGTTTGAATCATTGCAGAGCAACAATAGTAGCTGTCGTTTGGCCTTTAGTAACTGAAAGATGTCCTATTAATTATTTATGCGTGTTTGCAAAATCCTCAATACTTGTTCAGCTTTCTTTTCATAGTTAAACAATGTTTCTGTTAAATTATATTGGGTGTTTATTTGCATTATATGTTGCATTCATGTGTTGTTAAGGTATGCGCGACTAATTTGTATACGAGTTATCTGATGCAGACTGATACGGATTCTTACATAATTTTAGATTACAAAACTACAGATGGCCATCCCACAAATCTGGCAGGTCTGCTTATTTAAACTCACCAATTGAATGAACCTCGTCACTCATCTAGACAGCTACTTCAACTTTGGTATATGGTAACGCGCTCATCACTTCACGGACACTCTGTTTCAGCGGCTTCAGAGGTCAAAAAACTCTTGATTACACATGATTCTCAATCGAGTGTAGAAGGCAATGGTACAGCTTCGTTGGTCGTAGACGGCCAAACAGACCCTCGTGGCCAGTGTTCGTGTACAACAATGTCAAAAGATCCCTGGCTGCGGTTAAAGATGCTGCAGGGAAACACTCACACTGTCACCAGTGTTACAATCTACACCCCGGAATGTTGCGGTAAGTTAACACAATCATACAGTGCCTAATAAGTGGAGCGTATTTCACCGAAATGTCGTGTGCTGTTCAGTTCTGAAAGTTGGGTCCAGTGGCGTAGCCAGACGTGGGCCAGGGGGCTATGCCCTCCAATTCCGGAAACAAATTAGGATTGGTGGGGAACGGAGGACCAATAACTGGCTGCCTGATTCATTAAGTCACAAAGTACAATGGGTTTCAGGATGCCTGAATAACATTTTTTTCCCAGTCCTACCCTTTCGCAAAAGTTTCCATCATTCAAATAGGATTAAGTTAGGAATTCTCCACTTCTGTTGCAGGCTGTAGCATAAGAGATGTCAGAGCAATGGCAATGCAAGTGTTATTATTCCCAATGTGCATGATGGATAAAGGTTATTAAGGATTCAAAATAGTAGTTGCCCGGTTACTAAACTATGGTCAAATTACATTTTGTTATTATTATTGACTAGAATCTTATTCAAACAAATATAACCATGAATTCCTTTTCCATTGTGTTTTTTCTTCTCACTTTTTGTTTACTACTTTCTCTCTCAGCAGTCTCCAATTCCTTCTATCTATCTATCTTTTTTCATTCTTCTCCCACTATTTCTAGGACACTTTTAATGCAATCCCTCATCGCAATTTCGATCTTCCTCGCCTCCATTTCCCCTCCACTTTCTGGGCATCTGTCAGTTTCTCTACTCTCGTTTCATCCATTTTCTTTTATCAGCTCTCTTAACTCCCACGATTATCCTTACCTGGCTGTTTCTCTGTTAGTGCCATTCATGTATGCCGTAGGAACACACGAGCTGAGCTCATTTCCTTTACGTTTATGGTCGCCGGCTATAGGCTAATGTCATGTAGGGGCTTTATGTTCGTTCGTTTCTCTGTATGTTTCTAACTTTGACGCCTCCTGTGAATGGTTTTCCTGAACTGCCAGCTACATTGGTCTGTGAACTTGGTTGTCATGTCGGTATTCATTTTAAGCGAGTTGGGTTTGAATTATATATATATATATATATATATATATATATATATATATATATATATATATATATATATATATATATACTATATATATATATACATATACACATACATACATACATACATACATACATACATACATACATGCATGCATACATACATACATACATACATACATACATACATACATACATACATACATACATACATACATACATACATACATACATACAGAGTTTACTTGGTTGTTGGGTGGCCCCCTATATTTAAAAATGGTTCGTTGGGTCACGTATACATAAGACGGTAGTAGATGACATTGGGCTCAGTCAAGACTAGTTGGGTCTTATTGTGGCTAATTCAAGATTAAAAACACTTTATTTTCCGTTTAAAACATCACATTAAAAACGGAATATTTATTCAGTTACACATTAAAATGCCAGTATTAAGATTGGTGATCCATATACGGTTGATAAGACATATTAAAATGATAATAATAATAATCAGCAATAAATATTGGTAAAATAAATACATTAAGTATATAAATAAGTGCTATAAATAATTAATAAATGATGTGTTCAGCAATATTCCTTGGTAGTCATGGAACGATTTCTGGAAGGAATAAAGTGCAGATTAGATGCTAGTGGCATGCACGGTCGCGTTTGTGTGATCTCTCTAATGACGAAGGTAATTCCAACACACTCAGCTATCTGCATCATGCGCGTAGCTATCGGAATTACAGTAGCTGTAGGACAAAACTATATCTGTTAAACCGTAGCCTTATTTTACAGTGTTCGTTAACATATATTGAGTGTTACTGTATTATTTAGAGGAAAACTTCGGCAGCCATACGGAGATCATTATATTAACTCCGAGGATGTCTTCTCAGTGTGTCACTGTTGCTGGGGCACAGTGGAAACTTGGGGGAAAGAACATCTTCCGATGTGTCCCAGGAGCCGTTGGTAGAATTGTACACATCCGCATGCACGGGACACTGCAAATGAAACTGTGTGAAATAGAAGTGAGAGGTGTAACAGGTAAGACATGTCATTTATATTAGGTTCTGGTGTTAATTATCGGGTCCTCTTCCATGAAACAACACCGACGTGAGAAAAGACAAGACAGAATCCTGTGTTCCTGGGGTTATCTCGTTGTCTGCCAAATTGTCATATTGGTAGCATCACCAACATTTCATCACTTTTTGACTCCTAATTATTAATTCAGTTTGAACATACCATCACAAGAATGGAGTGATGTCCACTAAAAAGGCACTCCTGGCTGTCTCATTAATTGAGTAACTACAGGCATCGTCTATAAGAAATATGAGCTATTACAAAACCACGAGTCTCTGCCCGCATACTTGATAAACAATTCGTGACATTTCAGTGTCTGCCCGGTCTATAAGTGGGACAACATACATGGCCTTTGGCAGCTACACGGTGCAGTCAAGTACGTATGGAAAGTACTCGTCATATAAAGCGGTGGACGGCAGAATTAGCAGTTCATGTTCACAGACAACAGGAAAAGAAGTCCCGTGGTGGACGGTGGTTCTGGACGGCGTATATGACATCCGCATGCTGGCGATCAACGGTCGTTTTTGTAAGTGACACATCACTTAAAGAACGATATCATAAAAGTAGGACGTTAAAATAAATGTGTAATTTCTATGTTATGTTATTAGCATCCTAATCACATTTTGGAGCCATCAGAGATAGTATGGAGCCGGCTGGCTCCTTTTTACAATTAGCAGCCAACATATCAAATATTCAGAGATGAGACTAAATGTTGGATAACTTCTTCAAAGCCAAGTACTGGACTGGGCCCAGTGGTGGGATGTAACGAAATACATTTACTTTGTTACATTACTTAAGTAGTTTATTTTGAAATCTACTTGTACATTTTTGGGGAATTACTTTTACTTGTAACGAATTACTTTTTGTTTACTTTCTTAATTTTTACTTCTAAATATTGCGTTACAATAGTCTACCACCAATTTAAAAATTACCCTCGACCCCTGATTGTGTAGTCGTTGTTTGCTTTTCGCTCGGGCCGACATCATGGCATTAATCGTGTTTCACGCTGATCTATTATATAACTGGCGCTTGGTTTCCGAGACGTCCCATCGTGTGTTAAAACCTATCAAGTGTTTGTTTGATTAAGGTCAATTAAAGAGTATATGTGGAGCAAGGCATTGTTTGTTTTGTGCAGACATCAATGATCAGTTGCATTTCCCTGCTGCCAGTTCTGGCTTCGCACATCGGTGTTTCCGTAAGACCGGCGAGTCAGTGGCTTGACAAATTGCAATCGAGATTCATTTATATTTCTTGTTTAGAAATCGGATCAATAGGTTTCATCTCATTAGAAAAGATCCGTATAATGCCAGGCTGAAATGTCATGATGAATTGCGTCGCATATATCAGGCGTAACACTTCGCCACGCAAAACATGCTACTGATGCATAAACTTATGAATTCATCAACCGCCTATAAAATTGGGAGTCGTAGTCGTTTTGGCGTGGTAAATGCGCGTTATAAATCGGTATTTTAACGATAACTGAAAGACGAAGGAAATTGTGCCAATAATTAGCGTATTTATTTTAGTTTTGAACCTTTATGCGTGTTCAGCGACTGATTACCAGGTTATTATTTTAGATCTCATATTATCGTTCATCTTTATACACTGTGGTCTATTGGTGCATATTTTATTTCAAAACTGTACAATTTCGTGAATTGTATTTAGTTCAACATTCAACAGTGTGTAACAATGTGAACATCTCATAGACTGCGCAGTCGACACGCAGTACCTTCCAGTTCTACGAGGTTTGTGGTGCAGTGGCTGCATTGGTCTTCTTTGAAATGCCGTTGGTAGAAGATACAGAATGGAATCGTAGTAATTATGAACGCTACATTTAAATATCAAAACACCTTAAATTTAATCATTATCTTAAGCTAAGATAATTATATCTATCACCACATCTATGCCACCAGTTCAATTGTGCTGATGTGGTTTGTTTTTTGTGATAGATATAATTATCTTAGCTTAAGATAATGATTAAATTTAAGGTGTTTTGATATATATATATATATATATATATATATATATATATATATATATATATATATATATATATTATGTATATATATATAATACTCATATAATGTATTTACTTTTACTTATTTACTTTTCTGGAGTACTTGTTACAGCACTGAGTAAGTGTATAGGAAGCTTAACTCATATTCTACGGTTATGATCTTTTAACATATATATATATATATATATATATATATATATATATATATATATATAGAAGAAAGAAAGTATACATATAGATCATATAGATATATACATATAGAGTATATATATATATATATATATATATATATATATATACTTATTTGTATATATATATATATATATAATATATATATATATATATATATATACTCTATTTTATATATCTATAATCTATATTTATACTCTATATGTATATATACATTATATACATACATATACATATATATATATATATATATATATATATATATATATATATATATATATACTTAAAAAAGCAAAAATGCATCAGGGACGATCAGAATATATTACGCCTGTTTAACATATTAATTAACATTTCAACCATTTTTAAGAGCGCACAGGAGGTCAAAAACTCGCAATGTATTTCATACCATACCTGTATCTCTTGTCATTGGCTTTCATATTATATCAGTCATAGTTATATATGGCGTCTACAACGTGTGACAAAATAAACCACCAGCAGTGATAATGGCGTTTGGTAACACATCGAAAACGTTAGTGAGTAATTGCAGCGACATTATGTTAATTAAATGTTAATTAAACGCTCTTTTTCCACAGCAAAATTAGTGATCGAAACGTTCAGGCCAGGCACTGCTGTGACGTGTGCTCACCTGCCACAGAGTCGTTCTTCTCGAGCCACACATTACGTCCTGTGCAGACACATCGTGCGGGGAAGCGTGGTCACAATAAGAACGTTGTCCAAAAAGCATTCGAAACTACTTTTATGCGAAGTACGAGTGTTTGGGGTTCGAAGTGAGTTGCATTTATTTCAGTTTAATTGACATATATTCTGTAATCGTAAAGATAATGTGGTTGTTCATCCATTTGATTTATTTATTAGTCATTTCATAAATGTCATTTCCAAGAAATGTATATACATCTCGTAAAGACATATGCACCCGACAACTAATTGCAGGCGTGGGAGAACACAACCTCGCTCTGATGAAGTCTACTCAGCAGTCGACAACCGCAAACCGTACTTACTCTTCAAGTCGGGCCGTAGATGGCAACAAGAAAAGCGGTCACTGTGCACAGACATCAGGCACCGATGTTCCGTGGTGGCAGGTTGAACTTCAAGCCATGTACGTCATTAAACAGGTGAAAATAACGGGCGGCTGTCCAGGTAAGTTATACAATTATATATATATATATATATATATATATACCACAGACTGTCTCAGCTATTTAAGAGAGCGTTTTCACTTTGAAAGAACATTTATACAATCTGAATTTTTTTGTTATCTACTATTTATCAACTATTATATTATTTATTTATGCAATTTTAACTTGTAATATATATATATATATATATATATATATATATATATATATATATATAACTGGTGTTTTCGGATCACTTTATACAATATATAAGGAGTGCTAAAATAAATATATTAATTAGAATTAAGCCAGACACCAGACAAGCATTATTTCATGCTCTTCTGGCGCCACACCTTTGTCCGAGGTCAATTTGTTAGTTGCACAACACATCAGTTAAATAAATAGTTGTGCACAATATATATATATATATATATATATATATATATATATATATATATATATATATATATATTATATACACACACATACATACATACACACACACTATATATATATATATATATATATATATATATATACATATATATATATATATATATATATATATATATATATATATATATATATATATATATATATATTATACACAGACTGTCTCAGTTCGTTCAAAAAGCTATTTAAGAGAGCGTTTTCACTTTGAAAGAACATTTATACAATCTGAATTTTTTTACCATCTACTATTTATCAACTATTATATTATTTATTTATGCAATTTTAACTTGTAATATCATTAACTCGTATTTATTAGTATAAGTATTTTAGTATTATTATGTTAGTTGCACAACATATCAATTAACATAAATAGTTGTGCACAAATCTATTAGTTCATTGCGACTAAATCCCTAGAAACCAAGAGGCGCCTCAATACAAAAGGGTTACTCGATCCTAGAGTCAAAAAACAATTCTAGTTATCATCAAATTGATTGATACGCCTGGAAACTATGATTGATAGACAAGAAAGGCATGTCTTTAAATGATGGCGGAATGTAGCAATATGTTCAACTGATTTAACAATAGAAGGAAGCATATTACAAAGAGAAACCGCGCCCACAGCAAAGCCTCTAGTCCCAATATTAGTATTGACTTTAGGGACAAAAAGAAAATCAGAACTAGATAGATCATTCTTGTACTTGTGATGTGGTTGACAATTAGGAATTTGTGGGATTTTTCTGAGGCTGTGTTCTTTTGTGCATATGTTCGCCCAGGACACTATTTTACACGTAGCTTGGGTCACTGTTTCTTGAGTCAGTGTTCGTGAATATATACTGTTATAATGATACTATTAGGATATGTGCAACGATTGTAAACAAATGCAAGCACTCTGAAATTTGGTATCACATACTGCAACTACAATTGCAATGCTTTCTGTCACAGAGGGACAACCAAACAACTTCGTGATAGAAGCTTTCCATCCGAATCCTGTCCAGATATGTGCTGTCGTTACACAAGCCCTAAGATCGGGCGAAGCAAGAATCTCGTGTGTGCCTGGCGTCACTGGCAGCACTGTTAAAATCAAAATGATCGGAATTGAAAACAGGATACTTGCACTACGTGAAGTGGAGGTGTTTGGAGTACCCCGTGAGTGACCCAGATAACGTTTATTCTAACTGATTCTATAGGCGCATCATAGTTAGCTTTTTGATTCAGGTGATCGTTTTATTCATGCATTACACTCTTAGAGTACGTGATGCACACATTAAACCTTTCAAAACGCTATTTTGTAATCAACAAAAAATAGCGTCACTATTAAAAAATTTTTTTTATATATATATATATATATATATATATATATATATATATATATATATATATATATATATATATATATATATATATATATATATGCATGTTCTTACAATGTAACGAATATTTTCAGTTGCCTTCCAAAATGTCGCATTCAACAAGTCCGCCACGCAGAGTTCAACTAACAACAGCAAGGTGGCGGCTGCAGCAGTAGACGGTGGCGCCACTTGTGCCGAGACAAGTAACTCTGACAACCCCTGGTGGCAGGTGGACTTGGGCGGTGAACACGTCGTGCATCAGGTTATTGTGACGAGTGGACGAGATGAACGAGGTGAGTAGCCACACACACGGAGCACCTGTGTGTGTGGTACATGGGGCTGAGCTGATAATAATAATAATATAAAAAATTATATAACGCCCTTTTCAGCATAGACTGTTCAAAGACACTTTACAGGTTCGGTCATTAAAATGGCAATGATAACCTTACCAAAGATGTACTTTAAACTTCTCTCTCTGACAGACCTGCTCAATCGAACACCTTCGTGACATCTGAAAAGTCTTCACCTACGTTGCAATTAATGTGTGAACACCGTTCACTATTTGCACACAAATATCTTACGTTGTGTATATCTTAGTTCCTTATTCGTACAGCGGAGTGAATTGAAACAAATGTAGAGTGGACGATCTTGGGTAAGGTTTGAAATGCAACACACACATTCCGTTATATTATACCATTATCCAGTAACTATTGCTATCAGTTTGGTTTGACAGCTACGTAACGCTTACGTAACACTTCCTAGAAGCATCCACCCAATGTAGCGTTTTTGTCACGCTGACTTAGAGAGAACTCTCACCACCCCATAACCGTGACGAACTAAATGCACATCACTGCATGCTTTTTTATATCTAAATATCTGTATTTGACATACAATATGACTTACAACGCCACATTGTAATTTTGTTACAATTTAGCTTAACGGTTTTCTTATTGGAATAAAATTCAATATGTGTTGTTTAGGTGTAATCCTGGTTGAGGTCGGCATGGCAACAAACGACCCCGACCGTCAACCGTGCAACACTTGGGAGCTACGCGACAAGATGTTAAAAGTTCTGTGTGCGGCTGGAGCAACGGGAACGTTTGTAAGGTTAACTCTGCTTGAGAAGAATCGCGTGCTCAGTGTGTGCCAAGTAGAGATTTATGGGCATCCATGTACGTATTAGTGATTAATAGGGTACTACATGATAGACGTGTGTGTGTGTGTGTGTGTTGTTGTGTGTGTGTGTGTGTGTGTGTGTGTGTGTGTGTGTGTGTGTGTGTGTGTGTGTGTGTGTGTGTGTGTGTGTGTGTGTGTGTGTGTGTGTGTGTGTGTGTGTGTGTGTGTGTGTGTGTGTGTGTGTGTGTGTGTGTGTGTGTGTGTGTGTGTGTGTGTGTGTGTGTGTGTGTGTGTGTGTGTGTGTGTGTGTGTGTGTGTGTGTGTGTGTGTGTGTGTGTGTGTGTGTGTGTGTGTGTGTGTGTGTGTGTGTGTGTGTGTGTGTGTGTGTGTGTGTGTGTGTGTGTGTGTGTGTGTGTGTGTGTGTGTGTGTGTGTGTGTGTGTGTGTGTGTGTGTGTGTGTGTGTGTGTGTGTGTGTGTGTGTGTGTGTGTGTGTGTGTGTGTGTGTGTGTGTGTGTGTGTGTGTGTGTGTGTGTGTGTGTGTGTGTGTGTGTGTGTGTGTGTGTGTGTGTGTGCACGCGTGCGTATCTGCGTGCGTTCGTGCGTGAGCTTCTGTCTGTTGTCTAACCAGCAATTACAATTTGTAAGTAATAATACGAAACGTTTAACAGTTCACTTAAGTGTGTGTGATTCCTTTCAGTAAATGTGACGAACCTGGCTGTCGGCAAGATGGCGGTGCAGAGTTCGACGGTTGCTCCAGCATCACGAGCGACAGATGGCAGCACTAGCACTGACTCTGACGGACACAGTTGCGCGCGCACACAATCTCAGATAAACCCTTCGCTGCAGGTGGACCTGGCAGCCGACTACGAAATATTGCAAATTGTCATCACAAATCGCGGAGATTGTTGTGGTGAGTGTAAGATCACAGGCGTTACTTGTTGTCACTGTTCTCAGTCAGAGCACTGTTGTTAACATAGTGCTCATACGCACGACTTTGTTCTGTCTTTCTGAACAATAATTGTGATTTGTCTCCGTGATACCATTACTGTTGCATGCTTGATGTACACAGATAGTGGTCATATTCAGAGTGCAGGTCTTCACCAGTGGTTATTTTCTGTCCGAAATAGAGACCGTTCCGACTTTAATGTGATCTCCGCGTTACGGGCGATACGTAGTAACGAATATTAAGAGCTAGGTTTTTACACGAAAATATACATGTCCGGGTATTGAACTCGGGGCGTCGGTGTGCCAGATAACCACTGCAGTGTCAACGGTCTGACTAATATTCGCAGTTGCCATTGGTGTGTAGAAAACAAATGTAAACAAAAACAAGGAACAACGAGTGGATAATTGTAATAACAACACAAATATTGATGATGGACGTTTACAATTTAGCACAAGTGACGGACACTGGGGTCATTGGGCATAGCTGTCTTCATTTGTTGAGCCAATTCAGTTAATCGTCATCTCTATACCCGGCAGTATTCCATAGGCCCTACATTGGTTGATGGTCATTGTTTATTGCAGTCTCCAACAAGTAGATAAAGTGCAGATCAACTGGTGGAGACAAATCATTGCTTTCTACCTAAAGCAGTAGCAACGATCATTCACTACTACTGAAGCGCCAAAACAGAGAGTACAGAGAGTAGCGCTATATCAAACTTGACTTTGCATTGTTTTATTCAAGACACTGTAATACAATAGTTCATCTTTCACTTCAGCCGAGCAGTTGCACGACATCATCATTGACGTGTCGATATCAGGAGATGGCGCCTTCTCTCAGAGATGTGCTGTGGTAAAAGGACATTTACTGTTGGGCGAAACACGACACATCCCGTGTGTAGCAGGAGTGAAGGGAAGATTCGTCAACATCACTGTTCCGGGACCGAGTGAGACACTCAGTATATGCGAGGTGCAAGTCTACGGCACTACAGGTGGGGACTTGCTACTTCTTTGAGTAACAGGAGTAGGTAGCTGTGTCGCATCTTATTTGCAGAATACACCAAAATGTGTTGTAACTGTGTGTGTGTGTGTGTGTGTGTGTGTGTGTGTGTGTGTGTGTGTGTGTGTGTGTGTGTGTGTGTGTGTGTGTGTGTGTGTGTGTGTGTGTGTGTGTGTGTGTGTGTGTGTGTGTGTGTGTGTGTGTGTGTGTGTGTGTGTGTGTGTGTGTGTGTGTGTGTGTGTGTGTGTGTGTGTGTGTGTGTGTGTGTGTGTGTGTGTGTGTGTGTGTGTGTGTGTGTGTGTGTGTGTGTGTGTGTGTGTGTGTGTGTGTGTGTGTGTGTGTGTGTGTGTGTGTGTGTGTGTGTGTGTGTGTGTGTGTGTGTGTGTGTGTGTGTGTGTGTGTGTGTGTGTGTGTGTGTGTGTGTGTGTGTGTGTGTGTGTGTGTGTGTGTGTGTGTGTGTGTGTGTGTGTGTGTGTGTGTGTGTGTGTGTGTGTGTGTGTGTGTGTGTGTGTGTGTGTGTGTGTGTGTGTGTGTGTGTGTGTGTGTGTGTGTGTGTGTGTGTGTGTGTGTGTGTGTGTGTGTGTGTGTGTGTGTGTGTGTGTGTGTGTGTGTGTGTGTGTGTGTGTGTGTGTGTGTGTGTGTGTGTGTGTGTGTGTGTGTGGTGGTGTTGTGTGTGTGTTGTGTGTGTGTGTGTGTGTGTGTGTGTGTGTGTGTGCTGTGTGTGTGTGTGTGTGTGTGTGTGTGTGTGTGTGCGCCGGTGTGTGCTTGCTTGCTTGCGCGCTCGCGCGTGTGTGTATGCTTGTGCTTGCGTGCGTGTGTGCGTGTGTGTATGACTGGGTGTGTGTTTATTTATACGCGTGTGTGTGCTTGCTTGCGTGCGTGCGTGCGTGCGTGCGTGTGTGTGAGTGCGTCAGTGCGTATCTCTACACCATCTGCTACAAAGTAACACAACGATGTACCTATTGTGTAACAAACATTCAGAAACACTTCTAATGCATATCACGTTTAAGTAATTACGGATCATGTTACAGCGTTATCCGGCAACGTGACTCCGCAGCACCGTGTGTTAAAATGGAAACAACATAACCGATTATCGTTGGAATTATTATGACTGTTTCACACACAAAAGATACATATTGTAAAACCGCAAAATCAAGTAACTCGTGAAGACATAAACTTTGCAGTCTGTAACAATCACCCAGTGGCATTTCAAAGATTCTTGGACTATTTTTTAGATTCGATTCACGGCTTGATTGGAACGGACTTCGCTTCCCGGTATGGCAAAGAAACCAGCGGCCCTGTGATACCTAATGACGTGATAGAACACTGTGAGTGACGTTTGTAATTATTGTGTTTGAAACGCATTTTCTAACAACAATACAAAGACACAGTAGGATCATTGCCCGTAGCGATGTTACTGTTTCTTGTCCTTATAATTGGGAATATTTACCTCTCGAGGTGGCGATTTGCGGCGGAAATTACTCGGAAAAACACAAAATGTGTCGTGAGAGGTAAATATTCCCAAGATTTTGATCAGTTGTGTATATTGTTTCCATGACGCCTACGGCAGATGTATATGTTAGCTGGTACGAAAATGTGTGTTACGTATTGTTGATCAAAAGGGCACATTTCGCATTAAGGTTATAAAACATGCTCTTGGGTGAAGTATTAAATAAAATATCACATTGTTATATTTTATTCCTTGGACAATTCAGTATTTGCCTAAATGGAAGATTGACCGGTACACCTCAACTGGATAAGTTATGTAACGTCGTGTAGGCGTAATACTGCATTTGTAATATTGCATTTGTTCTCACACTCTTCCTCCCTACCTCTCTCTCTCCATCTCTCTCTTTCTCTTTCTCTTTCTCTTTCTCTTTCTCTTTCTCTTTCTCTTTCTCTTTCTCTTTCTCTTCTCTCTCTCTCTCTCTCTCTTTCTCTCTCTCTCTCTCTCTTTTCTTCTCTTTCTCTTTCTCTTTCTCTTCTCTTCTCTTTCTCTTTCTCTTTCTCTTTCTCTTTCTCTTCTCTCTCTCTCTGGCTCTCTCTCTGGCTCTCTTTTTCTCTCCCTCTCTCCCTCTCTCTCTCCCTCCCTCCCTCCCTCCCTCCCCTCTACTCCCCCTCCCCCCGTTCTCTCTTCCTGCCCATCTCTCTATATATCTCTCTCTCCAACACATACAACACACACACACACACACACACACACACACACACACACACACACACACACACACACACACACACACACACACACACACACACACACACACACACACCACACACACACACACACACACACACACACACACACACACACACACACACACACACACACACACACACACACACACACACACACACACACACACACACACACACACACACACACACACACACACACCACATGTGCATACATGCTTGCGTAAATGTTTTTTTAACGCGTGTTCTTCACCCAGTTCGCATCAAACACCAACGTGAATCGTTGTTCAAAAATGGCCTTTCGCTGGAGACAAGTGACGTCACGCTGCAGTCTACTCTGGAGACACATAATAATGAACTCGCCTGGGCGTCGCAGTATTATAAAGAAAATGCAAACCACCCGAAACCAGGTAGGACAACGGTAACTAAAACTGGATGACAACTGGTTGGAAAGACTGGTTACGGGGTTTTGTAAATATAAAAAACCAATAATCCCAAAAAATTGGATGTTGGTTGGTGGGTGGGTGAAGGAAACATTTAGAAGTTTAACAGTGAACATAGAATGTTGAAAAATTTTTATTTTTTAATTGCTATTATATATATATATATATATATATATATATATATATATATATATATATATATTAACTCTTTACTGGGTAGAAAGCCTTCTTATTTAACACCCTTCTGTGGGCAGACAATTTTAAGATGGCAGCCATCTGTGAATTACGCTGCATGTTGCTTGCATTAAAATTCGAATAACTCGACAACCAATGCATGAGGATATATGAAATTAATTGCACTGGACATGGAATGATTGTGTGAATAAAATGTGTTATTAAAATTTATGTGTTGCAATCAATTACATTTCAAATTTTGAAGCAAACTTTAACAATTATGATGACAAACTAAATAAGCAACTTGATCATGCTACATATTAAATAAAATTAGAACACACAACAGTGATCCTGTGGAATTAATGTAGCCATGTATGTTAGTTTTGTCCTAGTAAAACATTTATCCAATTTTGACGGTTAGTTTTCAAATTATAATTGCTTTTATAAACAACGCCAATGCGACGGAAGACAAAATCATGCCATAATTTACAAAATGACAATCGTTTACCGATCATATTGCCGAACGGAATGTTCTTTTCGTATGTAAAATCAACACTCGAATAACGAAGGATAGCAGACTCCTTTCACAAATAGATGCTCCCTTATCAGAAGCAATGTGACCATAGTACATATTAATAAAATACCCTAAAATAAATAAACCAAACGAAGTACAGACGGTGATCCGATCAACAAAATGGTCATCTTCTTCGTATCTAAACAACGAAAAGTCGCACAGACAACGTAGATGGACGATAACAGGGTCTCCATGATCGCTGTCGACATTATTCACGTTGCAAACATCGATATCCGACTCGAAATCGTCGAGAAAATATCACGGTGTCGGAGGTTAACTAGACGAACGCACTTCAATATTCTTCCAAATAAACTCACTTAATTCGCAAACGAAAACAATTTTTCACAAGATGGCGACAGCACATGTTTCCAGGACCTACATTAGATGCTTAGATCAGCAGTTTGAGCTGGCTGGTTAATGTAAAAAAGGTTGTGATCGCGGTAAACGAAAGGCCCACAAACTGTGAGTTTACTGGGCGGTTTTGGACGGTCTGCGCAGTAAAGAGTTAAGCTATGCCTCTGCGTATGTAGTTACCTTTTGATATAATAAATCAGTTGCAACTCACTGATGTGTAATCTATTCTAGCCTTTATTTCCAATTATTGGAATTTGCTATATTTACAAAGCCCCCTAGTAATGAAAGTTTAGTTGTATCATTTGCTTTGCATTTGCATGTATATACACGCACTTTCACACGCGCACTTAGGCATACGCTCGTACACACATACACACACACACACACACACACACACACACACACACACACACACACACACACACACTGCGCGCATGCACGTGGGTGAATGTGGTGACGATTGAAATCGTTTTCTTCCAGCCGTTTTCGACTGCCAATCCAACAACCCTTGCACGGCGATACAGTTGGCGTGGCCAAAATATACGTTTCGGCACGAGCGTAGAGACAGGTATGTCCACTGTTCGAATACCTGGCGAATGCACCGTGCGGGTGTGCGCTGTCAAGGGGAGTATCTACTTGCCAACCGCTGGACGATGTGCGTAACACGTGACTTCACGGACCATCAGCTGTGACGACACACGGGATAATTGTTGCTTCACCGAACTCCGAAATGCAACGCTGCAGCGTAAACCTTATCCCAACGTGTCGACCCGCACGATACTGTTGTGTTGTTATATTGTATATGCGATACTACATAATGTGCATTTTACTCAGGAGAAATGCACAAACATGACAATTTGTTAGCCGTTGTAGCTGTTCCTGTAGTTGTGTTGGCTGTAATGATTCTTAAGGCAAACTGTTTTCACGGCACCTTGTTGATTGTGCTATATTTAAGACTATGGTTGATGTTAGTTTGCATTTGTTACACCGGTAGACGGTTTGGAAATCACGGTAATTCCTATTTACAAATATTATAATTAAGGTAGTGATCGAGTTGTTTGATAATCACTGATAGTGGGTCATAATTGCCCCCCCCCCCTGATAATTCGGTATACAAGTGTTGCTGACACATTTTGTTCCTTGAAGGTCAAATTCGTGGTCAATTTTTTTAAATATTTTTTATAGCAATCGATGTAGTTTCTCTATTGTTTTTGTATTGTCAATAGCTACAAATTGTTAAATTATGATCACAATGTTAAACATGGAACATTTAGGAATAACGTATACATACCTGTATCCGTTTTAGTTTGTAAGCATGTCGTTTGTTACAGTAATGTATAACGTCGTCTAATTGTCAAGATTACTGAATAGTTAACTTTTTGATGGATGTCTAGTGATTCGACGACATGAAATTGTTAGCAACAACACGCTTTAATTTGCATATTACAAAATCACGTTTGGTTTCCCAAGAGGAAGATCTACATTAGTTCGAATTGGTTTAAATGCATCGTGTTGTGATTGAAAACATACGTTACAAAACATTCTTGAAGCACCATATACGTTACAACGTGAATGAGTTCTACAGCATAAAAAATTATTTCAGATAATCATCAACAAAGCGATTGCATTTATAGCCAATCAGATATCTTACAAAAGATACAGAATAAAGAAAGACCATTGACAAAACTGTTGAACAATTAGTTTGTTTTTCTTATTTAGATAAGAACAAAACTATCATTGCTGGTATTTAAAAATCGGAGTCATCTGCAGTTTGTTGAACTACGAGTTTATTGTCAATAATGATGTCACCAGTGTCCGGTAGAGGGCGCCATTCTAACACTGCGTTCACCTTACGGGAAGTGTACCGATTTCATGTATAAGCGAGCAGATTCCCCGCGGAGAGTCTACACTGAAATAATTAACTTTATCTGCTAGCCAAATTAAGGTGCTTTACTTTGGTGTTGCTGGCCTACCCTTCCACGCTGGCCAGTGCGGGTTGGAAGGGGCAGGCGACATAGGATGAACGAAATTGCCCAAGTGTCGACACGGTGGCTGTATCAGTACCGAACCACCGCCCTGCCAGCACCGGGATTCGTACTCCGGTCTCTCTAGTCGGGAATCCGGCACTCTAACCATTCGGCCACGGCGTCCTATAAAACACTTATGACTTCCACAATTTAATGACTTTAAATACAGATATGTTCATGGTAATGACTATTGTTCTGTCTATCTGGCTGTTGATTGAGTGCTGGCTAAGTGGGACCGGTAGAAACAACATCTCTTATGTTATGAACAACCCACTGATTGCATTAACGTTGGAACCCAGCCAAGAATCTTGTACGACGCAAGCGAACATCTTCCAGATATGGCATAAAGTTACAGTAACATAATCGTTTGCTTTGGCGAGAAGTACACTCACGGCCAAGTGTACTATAAACAGGTTTTACACGGCGCTGCGTTTCCATGGAACCTATGTGTGTGATTCACGCTCCGCTGTTTGTGACTAGTGTCTCTGCCTTCATAAGCGCGTGTCAATGCGCACACGTGAAACAATTAATAAGAAATGGATTTATGGTTTCCAAATTGTACAAATATCAAAACAATATATATATTATGTGCGGTATATAGTAAGGATCATGGAGCCTCTTCCTAAGACTTACACTACAGTCGCTACCGTAAGAGACAGTCGCTTCCGCTGTTCAATTTTGTTTGCTCAACACGTGTAAAATTCAGGTAATACCAACTGTTGTGTTCTGTTATGAAATCTACGATTATTTCTGTTAAAATAAAACAAAACGTAAGCTCTCTTATTGCGTAGTATCCAGTCCTTAAGATTCCTCCAGACGCTTTTAACTTTATCTCCAGCAGACATATTCAATCGAACGCTATCTGGACCTCTATAGGAAGTTTTCAGCCACGCACGCTGCAATTAATGCGTAAAGATGATTCGTACACGGATATCCACCACTGTCAGGTACTCAGTTATACAGTTAAGAAAACTCAAGCAACGTAGTGTGAACGAAATTGTCCAAGGTTTGATTGATAGAACTATTAACTGTTCTACCGCGCTCCACTCGTAGTTTTGGTGAGGTCGTTAATTAAATCTTATTGAAATCTATGTGATAAATTAATGTAAGGCTATTCGCCTGACATCGCATGTGCAATTGGGCGCAGTATCATACGTTTGTGGTTGATTGGGAGATGCAGTAAACACGCATTGAAGGACACCACCAAATTCAGTGGACAGCCGATAAACATCGGCCGCGCTGTGAACGTTCGCAAGCTGCCATATGTTACGCCCAAAGTTATTTATTTCGACGATTAAAAAACATTTATGCATTGTTTTATCAAACAGACTGCGCACACCAGTCATACACTAGACGTAAAAGAAAGGATTCGTGGTGAGCAAAATCAGACGAGGAAGCCTATTTACAATTGTCCTCATATTTTGACCATAGGTAAGTTGAAACTTGTTATCGTGACGATGTGATACAGAAACAAACTGAGGCCGACTAGGAGCTTTTCAAGTGTGGCAAAAGTGCACCTTTTTGAAAGGTTTCTATATGTGTATGACACGCACAACTTACATTTATATTTGTTAGTTTTACGTTTAAAATATCCTTAGTTTAAAAAATGCTGATGTAATTCTTGCTGCGCTGTCGGTTTACGAGACGTGCGGATGTTGAAGGAGGAATGTGTTTACTTTTGGATGTCCATGTCACGACCGAGTGGTCAGTTCTAGAGTCAGTGTTTTGAATATATGTCAACGGGAGTCGAATCAGAATAGAACGTCGGTGCAATTTTGTGGAATGTCACCGATGTAGCGCGCCATGAGTGTCGCACCTGATGGCTGTCAAGCGGCATTATAAATATGTCCACGTAGCAAGGCAGTTAGACACACAGGACCACATAAGTATGCATGTGCATATTCATGCATTCACCGTGCACGCAATGGTCAGTAGTGCGGTTATGACCGCCTTTCTAAATCACGTACATGTTAAATATAAATGCGACGTCTATTAGTATATCAAATACACGTGTGCTACGTGTTTATTTTCTGAACACTCAGATATATGTATACGGCATGTGTGAATGTGGGTACGTTTGTTGTGTGCGTGTGCGTGTGCGTGTGCGTGTGCGTGTGCGTGTGTGGGTGCGTGTGCGTGTGTGTGTGTGTGTGCGCGTGTGTATGTATGTGTGTGCATGTGTGTGTGTGAGAGAGAGAGAGAGAGAGAGAGAGAGAGAGAGAGAGAGAGAGAGAGAGAGAGAGAGAGAGAGAGAGAGAGAGAGAGAGAGAGAAAAGAGAGAGAGAGAGAGAGAGAGAGAGAGAGAGAGAGAGAGAGAGAGAGAGAGAGAGAGAGAGAGAGAGAGAAGAAATAGACAGACAGACAGAGAAACACAAACACAAACACAAACACAAACACAAACACAAACACAAACACAAACACAAACACAAACACAAACACAAACACAAACACAAACACAAACACAAACATAAACAGACAGAGAGTAAGAAAGTGTGTGTGTGGTGGGTATGCGTGTGCGTGTGCGTGTGCGTGTGCGCGTGTGCGTGTGCGTGCGTTGTGCGTGTGCGTGTGCGTGTGCGTGTGCGTGTGCGTGTGTGTGCTATGCCAACGAGAATACGACGAGATGATAAAATAAAACAATCCTCGAGACATGGTATACAAACGATAAAGACAGGTTGAAATAAGTAGTGATATGTTGCTCCTGTTATCTCAAAATTAGAAGGTTGTAGACGACATGGGAATGTTTCCTTGTCGGTGGTCTTCATTTTACAAACACTCTTTCTTTGAAATGTGATAACAAAACGAAAGTTTACCTTGTGGAATCAATTATTACACCTGTATCTCTGTCGCACAAACGATGCGTCCTGTTGGTGGACTAAGTGAAACATGAACTCGCTCTGTGTGAGTTTCACACGTGAACACTTCAGGAAATTCAATTCCGTGGTCGTTGTACGCGCGCTTGGCAATACCATTAGGTATCGCTATAAATGCATCGTGTCCAACTGTCACATAACTATATATTACACCTGCACGTGCAGCTAAGTAATTAGTTTGTGTTCTATAAATGATTCATGAGTCACTCGTGCAGCAGGTTCCTCCAGACAAATGCTTTTCACAAACACCATCACCGAATTTCGTAAATTACACAAACTATTAATTAAAACGCCCTTAGAGGTGGTGTTCTTGCATTACGACGACTCATCTCTGTTACACACAATATTATTAACACATTATGTAAACATAGGCCTACTAATGCTATTGATATTTCGCCCGTGGTCTCGCAGTGTCTACCTGGACGCGTTCGCTGGCACCACGCCGGTGATTCTCCATATATGATTCATTATTCGCCGACGTCCGCCGAGAATCGACGCGCTCATTATCTGCTCTGTTTTACGCCGCCATTACTCGCCGCTCGACTCGCGTACGTAACAGCGGTGCACCTGAGCCGTCACGTGACCCGGCGGCGGTTGCGTGTAACTCCGCGTGGCGTCGCTGCGACCGTCACGCTCGAATGAACCGGCGAGTGAGCGAGCGAGCGAGCGAGCGAGTGAGCGGCGGGCGACAGCTGTAGCCGTGACTGTGACTGTGGCGGCGACATAATATGACAGCAGTTAGTGACGGTCACTACACCACCGATGTTCCGACAGCCCGACACTGCGCCGACAGCATGCCGTCCGTCTCCCAGCCTCTCCGTAGCGTGTGTGCCGTCAAGTCGACGCCGTCTGACAAGGCTTCACCGGGCAGGTTCGTGTTGAACGCGGGCAGCCCATCGATAGCGAGAGCTCATCGGCCCGACTCGCACGCACAGACCAACGGCGATGTGGTTATCGATACTCAGCACTTCTACATCACCCACCACCACCACGAGGACGACGTGGACGCAGGGGAGAAGGCTGAGGAGGCGTACTTCGCCGGCAGTAGGGACGTTCACGGCAAGGACAAACCGACGAGGATTGTCAGCGACAGAGGCAGCGTCCGAGGGGTGAAAAACAGGGTCCGAGCCGGCATCGAAACGTTCCAGGAGCGGGAAGGATCCCAGCCTAAGGTATGTCCCTACGATGTGTGTCATTTCTAACAAGACCCTTTAATCCGAGAGACAGCCGCTTGTGTATTGACATTGTTAACTACAACAGCGTCATGTATTCAGGTATTCAGGTATTGATGAGGTTCCGGTCTGTGAAGTTGGACCCGCAGGGTGTGTGGCCAACTGGCTATGGCTCCTGTGTGTATGCCATTACACCCAGTGGTGTATCTAGTGTGTAACTGTTTCCCCAAATAGTAGGTTTTATTTACCCTACTCCCACCCCATTTGGTCTTATCCACACAACCCAATATCTCCCTGTGTAGCCATGGGTTCACCCTTCCTAGATTTTCCCATGTCTCCCCTTCCACATTATACCGACCTCGGCGTAACCGCTGGTCGGACGTGTCCGTTGAATCCCACCGTCTAATGGTCAACACACAGCTCGGGAAAATGTAATGTTTCCTGTCGCAATATTTCGCGACACCCACTAACATGGCTGACGTCAGAAAGATGACATCTGCTACAACGACAATTATTTTAATAACATTAATTACGCTGCTCAAGTGAGTGCAGAATTTTAAATAGTCGTAAACGATAACTTTTTTAGTCAAAGTAGTAACCAATTACAGCTGTGTGTTACTTATAAAAACATCAACGCTTTTGCGGATACTAACTACATCAAACTCGGATAATAATTACACCAAATTTATTCTGGCATACAGGGGTGTTGTAGCTGTTTCTCAGTACTGGTATGCGACTCACTTAACCGTGGTTTTGCTGTTGAGAATGAGTAGATATACACCGAAACAGTCATATCAATATTAGATGGTTATCTATATTGTAGATACACGCCACATAGTTGTCTGGAGAATGATCCCGTATCGGGACACTTCCTTTGACAAACAACCATTGATTAGAAACCCGATATCAAAATCTATGGTTACCTGGAAGAATTTATTGATCCAACCTATATTTGTTTCCGTGGCAGAATGCGATCATGTAAACTATATGTGCTATTTGAACTGACCACCGGTCATTTGTCACTGAACCTTCATTGTTCGAAGACTATATGTGAGATATTATTGACAATGAAAATCCCATGTCCGCGTGACGAATACGTGGAGCGTGGGAATATACTCGTTGGATCGTGATTTGTGATGCCACCTGGGATTATATGAACTCTCCTCGCACATCGAGGTCTACTTGTGTTATTTAAATGTCACACCGGCGTCAATCTGCGAGGAATGCGCGGTACACTTGTGTCGTTGAGCAAGGATCGCGCGTCAGACATAATTGGTTCATATTAACCATGTCCGCGATCCTGTCAATAGTGTGTAGACTGTATTAACACTCGTGTTAAAGTCGGTACGTCAATAGGATTAGCCGTGCATAATTACTTAAGTCAACTAATCCAATACACGTGTAAACCGCGCTATACAAACACGTAGACGCGAACTGCTTGCGATTTCAGTAGACAATGTGTGGTTATAACGAAGGGCGTCGTTTGTACCCGGAATTATTCAGTGTCCACGCGGCCACAACGATAGAACATACAGCAACCGAGGGTGTTATAACTTTCAAAATGTTTCTATGTACCATTCAGCAGCGGTGTGTTGAATATGATATTCAATAAGGCGTCGTAAAGCTAATACACAGTCTGGCAGCGGTATCAGTAGTGTACCGATTTCAAACGGAACAACGAAAGTTGTGATGTCTGGCCGACCAGTAGTTTACGATAACGAGACGATCCTCTCTCGCTTCCAAAGAAGGTAAAGTACTACACGAATCATTACGATACTTTAGCGAAAATCAATCTGCCGTTCGCTGTAGGAACGATGGCCGTATGGACAAATGGTCTGCGTCTTGTGTGGAACATCTTGTGGTCGGTTGTCGTAATGTTGTCTTCATGTTAGTTTAACTAAACGTATTTAGTATATTACGTCATCGCGGGTCCCGTGAATTTAATGGCACGTTCAGATGAAAAATGAAGGATTTATATCAGCACAATTCGCACCAGGAATGAAAGGAATCCTATTGAAATTGAGGATTAATCAGGAGAGGTCAAGTGTGGGTTAGACTAAAAATAGTACGGACATATATGTCAGATTTAAAGATTGAAATTCTTCTGAAAGTCTGGCTTTGTAAGGGCATTTTAGTGTCCCTTTTTATATAATAGAAAAAAATGTGAAATTGGTGCCACCGTGGATACTAGCGTCATTAATTGCATCTTTCTGTGATATCGTCATATCTCATCTATCGCCCACCCCCCCACCCCCCCCGGCATCCACAAGGCCCTCATGGGACGGTGGGTGGCAGATGTTTATAAGCGGGCGGTCTGTTACAGTAAATGGTTTGGGTCATGCATCCTTCCATGTAAATCCTTTCATCTTTGTAATCAGTTTAGGATCTGCGCCGTATTTTATTCGAACGCGCGAACTTTTGTCGAACTCATATCTGTAGGTACTTAAAATTGAACCTAACAAGTGCAAGTTAATTACATACACTTCTGAAAGTGTCCTTTAACGAGTACCATCTGGATAAGTTCCCGAGATCGGTATACAATATTAGGACAATATAGTCTCGGTGTCAACAAAGATAAGATAACGAAACTCAATGATATACGGACGCTGAGACGCTGTGGTTTGATGCCGAGCGTCAAACCACAGAGTCTTAGCGTCTCAGAGATCAAAGAGTTGATGGTTTAGACGGCTACCTTTGGTGCCATTCGGTTAAGTAAGATTTTTACATCATAACTCGGATTAAATATCTCAGTCAGATTGAATCCGCCTATGAGCGTGACGAGGTTTAATTTCCGAAACGTATTACGCGTGCATTAGATGATTGTGTATATTTAAATCACGCCACATCCACCTGCCTCGTCTACACCCTAGGGAGGACTCTGCGGTGTGGTGTCATATGCAGATTGCGTGAACGTGACACGGGGACATGGACCGAGAACAAAGCCCTCCTTCTTCGTCTTTGTCGTTCTGTATTCGCCGTGCATACTTGGCCTTTCGTGAATCGGCATCTCATGAAATATGCAGTACGCGATAAACGGCGGGTCAGGCATGGTCCATTTCACCGGCGTTGGAAACCGGCAACCGGCACAATATTTACGTCTATTGAGATGCACGGTATGTCCCATCGAGTCGTCTGTGACTCGCTGCAAACGTTGTACGTATCGTCACCTGAGGTTAATTACATTTAAACATGACGAATGGCCGTAACACTTACTGGTCCTACATCCAGTGTTACGTACAAACTAGATTCCTATTTTGTACTGTTTGATGAATCGGATACGTAGAAGATTGTAGCTGGCCAAGTCATTGTTTGGTTGATAAATACTTCAACAACACCGAACGCTCGTGTCTGGGATGATCATATGTATCGAAATAAATAGCCTTCGGTCCCAGTATCTCTAGTATATCAAAGTGACGACTTAGGTAAATTGAATGTATTCCTGATGGCGTCGATGTAATGTGATAACATATTCTGATCGTTTAGATAATTAGTTAATTATAATATTAAATCAGCTTAAATATTATTACTAAACCAGAGAATAGCGACAGTTAAAGTTCCATACATCGGCTACCTGCACTTGGCAGTTCAACGAAACCTACGCGGTTGTTGATGTAGGTCGATTATTGATAAATTCCTGGCATTTTAATTCCGCTCTTCAGCCGGCGGCACGAACAATGTAAATTGGTAATCACAGTGCGGCTGAGATGCAAAACCGCAGTCACGTGAAGTGTTCGTTTCTCAAACACACACCTACATCACGTGTAGAGAATGCCGGTGTATATAAATAAAATGAAACAAAGCGTAATCGCACTGCTCTTTATTGTCAAGTCTTCAATGTCGTTTGATGTTATCACCGACGCGTCACAGAAGACATTCACAATGTTCCACGTTGTTTAACAATACAATGACACGGTCGACGTGTCACATAAGTATGTCAACCATACATATCATCGTAAACAATCCTTCCATTTCGACGAGACAACTCATTTTTTATCCTACGAAGCTAAGGTTTTCTTCTTTGATAAACCGACGGCATTGTTCTTCATTGATAAAAACGCTCGTTATTTCCGCTAAGCATTCCAGTATAATAACATCAAGACCTTGTTGAGTGAAACATCGCGCAGTTATATCACATCATCATAAACGAGACACTGTTCTTTTGATGAAGATGCGGCTAGATGTGTCTACTCTACGGTGAGATTGTTATAAAGATTACTTGCCATACTTGCACTGTGCCAACCTAGGGACACTTGGATTATGCAAACGTTGCACCTTTCGAATTAATACTACTTAAAGTCAGTTTGAGTCGAACTTACTACAAATCGCATACCCAAGTGACACGTTTGTTCTCTGGCCACAAACGTATAACATTAACATATCGCATTAATCGTAGCTGTCATAAATAATAGCATTATTTAATTGACCGTCTTATCATTGATATTTCCCTTGATAATTAGCATGATTCAACAGTGAACAATAGTGGCTTGGTATCTGATTTGGAATTCAAAAGGATGACTAAACGTGATTTGGACTGACATGGAAGTTACCTGGAGACATGACATGACTTGCATGTCATTAACTTGACGTTCTACTAGATTTGCGTGGCTAACTTGGGTTTCCTTGCAAGTCTATTTGTTTTATGTGAAAACTGCATAAACCTAAGGAATGGCATATTGTGATGATGAGCAAATGTTATTACTTACTTATTATTCTTATTAGTAGTAGTATTCTCAGTATCCTTAGTAGTAGTATCCTTAGTAGTAGTATCCTTAGTAGTAGTATCCTTAGTAGTATCCTTAGTAGTAGTATCCTTAGTAGTAGTATCCTTACTAGTAGTAGTATCCTTAGTAGTAGTATCCTTAGTAGTAGTATCCTTATTATCCTTAGTAGTAGTATCCTTAGTAGTAGTATCCTTATTATCCTTAGTAGTAGTATCCTTAGTAGTAGTATCCTTAGTAGTAGTATCCTTAGTAGTAGTAGTAGTAGTATGCTTAGTAGTAGTAGTATCCTTAGTAGTAGTAGTAGTAGTATCCTTAGTAGTAGTATCCTTAGTAGTAGTATCCTTAGTAGTAGTAGTAGTAGTAGTAGTAGTAGTAGTAGTAGTTATAATTTTTGTTGTTGTTATAGTAGGTAACCGCGATCCCTGCAGTCAATATTATGTACGCTGCATTAACTTGACAACAGATCATTGAGTTCAAACTTGACTTGATCTGACTTGACTTAACTGTTTGGCCTGTAACTTCCTAACAAGTCAGTTAGTTGATGACGTCCTCGACTCTTGGTCATTCACAGGCCGGTGTTGTCGTCACTTGTGCCTAGGGCAGTGGGTCACGTTGTGTAACGACGGGTCTTTGGCAACTGGAGACATGTTGCACTCGCTTGTGTTTGGCATCGCAGACGTCGAGGTCAGTCAAACGGCAGCTGTGGCTTTGTGTCCGTCTTATCACAGCTCTCTGATACCATCGACAGTGTCCACTGATTCGGACAAAGACCGCACGCGTTGAATGTGTTCTTTCGCTGGCAGTGACCCAAACAGTGACCTAGTATTGGTGCCGGTTAATAACAGCCCCAGAAGGCGTCAAACAAAACAGCAATACTAATTGCATATTACAGGCACAATGCAGTCTCCATGTGAATATCATATTTTCGCCGTATAATGTGTCACGGTTATTATCTGCATATTATCAACCGTAGTTATGTCTGCAGACAGCTGTCCGTCACACTGCATTCACGACATGTCTTGTGCACCAACCTGCACCTGCACCTGCACCAACTTGTCAAGATAACAGTTATTGGCAGTTGGTAGAGGATATGTTGAATGTCATGTTTACGTCCACGGGGGATGTAAACAACATGTGATGCGTCTTTCGTATCAACATAAATCTCTGCGTTTTGTTTAAATTTATACAAATGAGCACTTGAACATACAAAACACCCGTGTACTGAAAAACGCAAAGTAATGTTGATGAACATAGGATCACCCTAATAAAGTTGCGTACGGCGGGGAAGAATTTCGTGGAGACACATTTCGTGTTCTCGAGAAGTCTCGGTTCCGTTGTTAATCGTGCAGTACTAGCTAGGGAATAAAGTGGGCTGCGTTAGAGTTGTCACGACATGTCCTGACATGTGTATTCATCTATATCAATGTGTATTTATAGATGAATACATGACTACCAGTTTTGTTAATGGCAAAATTGATGTCGCCCCATCACAATTTACCTATTAAAATATATATTCTGCATGGTAAAATTCAAATTATGTATATGCTATTCCTGATTAGTCGACTGTGCATACGACACGACGACGTTCACCTGACCACCTTGCCCTTCCCGTTACGACAAACTAACGTTACACATTACACAGCAATTACTAATTTATTGCCAGCGCGCGGAAACGTTTAGATGTCGCACGCGTTAGTGGACAATTACCCAGCGACACAATAGCCGAGTGACGACGTTAGAGCATAAAGCGGTCGTAACTGACCCAGAGGCGAGGGAAGTGTTGTCTAATTACATGTGCTCAGACCACACCTTGACACTAGCCACACTTGGCCACTTGATTTGGACACCTGCGTGGTCAACGTGACGATCGCTGACCACCACAGTGGTTGTGTGTGGGCGCGGTTACTGGTCACTGGTCACTGGTCACTGGGAGGGGTAATGCTTTGTTTCCTGTCATGTATGTATAGCGGGTTGCAGGGCCGGGTTTAGGGCGGGGACGACAGGGAAATTGGGCACTTAATTCATTGATTGGCTTGGTATCGGATATTATATCATAATAATTCTCACTCCTCAACTTGTATAATAGGTATTTCACCCATAAACGAAAACATTCTGGTTCATAATTACCATTTCTATTCGGAAGTATTTTAGATATACACTCACAATACCATCCCGGTTATTGGGTTAGTACAATTAGTAGCGGTTGGATATATTCAAGTAAGCATTGTCAGTTCATGAATGTCATTAATAATTATCAATGCATAACTAACACGAACATAGAGCCATATTGTGGACGTCAAAGCTGATGTATATTAATAGTTTTTTTTATCTTTCGCTATTGTTATAATTCCTTAAAGGATACGTGAATTTGCATTATTTCCGTTTCTTGAGATAGTATGCTGACAGCGGCGAGTGACTGTGTTCAAAGAACACAAACACAAACGCAGTGATCATATAGCGAGATGTCACGACTGGCCCGAGGCTTTGATCAGGTCGTATGTCGGTTGGTCTGTTGTACCCAGTGAACTGATCACGACACATACGAAGGCTCAATGACGGGTCACGTCGTTTGAATGCACCCGGCTGATCGTTCCGAGGTCTGGCGTGTTGTAACTGACCTGTTCCGTCGTTGATCGGTGACGATGTTGATGACGTACACACGCTAGGTGGACACCTGTGTATGTGGCTACAGGCTTATACGTGTGTGCCTGCGTGCGTGCCTGCGTGCGTGCATGTGTGTGTGTGTGTGTGTGTGTGTGTGTGTGTGTGTGTGTGTGTGTGTGTGGCGCGCGTGCGTGCGTGCGTGCGTGCGTGGTGTGTGTGTGTGTGTGTGTGTGTGTGTGTGTGTGTGTGTGTGTGTGTGTGTGTGTGTGTGTGTGTGTGTGTGTGTGTGTGTGTGTGTGTGTGTGTGTGTGTGTGTGTGTGTGTGTGCATA
This sequence comes from Ridgeia piscesae, assembly GCA_025642075.2. Classification (NCBI taxonomy): domain Eukaryota; kingdom Metazoa; phylum Annelida; class Polychaeta; order Sabellida; family Siboglinidae; genus Ridgeia; species Ridgeia piscesae. The sequence goes on along the minus strand of JAODUO010000017.1, from coordinate 100,113 downwards.
TGCATGTATATTCTTGTGTGATATGTATGTGTTCGTTTGCTTATGTATGCGTGGGCTTGTCTGTGGATATTTGTGTGTTTCTGTATGTGGGTAGTAATATCTGTATGTGGGTGTGTTTGTGCGTGGTTGTGTGTGAATGTATATATGAACATAATACGATTATCCCACGAATGCCAGTTGATGTCACCGACTAACGACACGAAGTCGTCCGTCCTGAGTCCGCACCTCGTAAGCTCCATCGGTCAGTGTGACCATTGGCCACAGGACACGTACTTGCTGGACGTTGTGATTGATTTCAACCAAGGCATGTCGTGTAATCTGTCGTTTTCTCGCCAAAACCACAGCTGCGCCTGCCAAACTTCCCGTCGGCGGTCGTGAGCCCACCAAGGTACAGCACTGCGCGGATCAATCACCGTCTATCATATCACGTCACACACGCTGCTATCAGACATGATCAAGTCTCGTAGTTGCGTTCGCCTCGACACATTGCACGTTATCGATACGCAGCGAGTCGCAACGAGCGATATCATCTTGACGCTGCAATGTCACCGGTTGCTATCGGTGGACACCGCAGGCTTTATGTTTGTTTGTTGTTGTTTAGCGAGCAGCTGCGAGCGACTTGGCCTACATTAAGTAAGATTTGTAATATCTGTTATCGCTAACGAAGGGCGTAATGCATTTGAAATCAAGATATTTCATAACAGTAACTTATAAACAGTCACGCAGGTTCTTCTGAATAACATTGCACAATTTTAACTCCACCCTATAATTTTGATAAACTGCGGCTCATTTAAATGTAAATGCAACATAGACAGTATTCACCCACGCGGCACTTATTGCTAAGAGACTGTGCTATCCGTTGATAAAACTGATTGGTTTGAGGCAACGTGGACAGGACGAAATTTCCAAGCTTCGAAACAGCAGCAAGGAGATTTTTTCTAGATTATCCCGATTCCGAATCTCCATGTTGTGATTAGACTCCCACATACACACATGCACACGCGCACGCGCACGCACCACCACAACCACAACCGCCACCACCACCACCACCACAACTTTCATACTTTCATTACCACAACCACCACCACCACCACCACCACCACCATCACCACCACTACCACCATCACCATCACCACCACCACCACCACCACCACCATCACCACCATCACCACCACCACCAGCATTCGTACACCACCTGACCATGCCAGGTCGTTGACCTCATGGCATGCGCCATCTACTGTTCCTTGTCCAACCTACACGTGCATTCAGACGTAAGAAAAACCACCTGCGACATTCGTGATGGCGCGAGTCAGATGCGACCGTCGCTACTCAGTCGTCCCGCCCCGGGCACAATTGGTCTCTCCGACCTGTACTTCCAGACCGACCTCGGCGGTGGCGACACCGTCAAGGCAGTGCACGGGGGCTGGCTTCTGGGGCCTGCATGAACACGTTATCGCAACAGTTGCATCGTAACGAGGTGCCCCCGGATAGTTAGACAACAACGGGGTCTTGTTGACGAGAAACACGTCTGTGACTGCGACTGTTAAAACTTGCTGACACGTAGAATGTGAGAATTTTGCACGACTATCAAAGACACAACAGTCTAGACCCTTACGAGTGATTGCGCAGTTAATTGGGTGCTGTAATGTCTTGTTTTTATTAGCTTTACGGCTAGGTCGGATCATATTTATCTTAAAATCTCAAACACAAAGAAAGGTCTCACATTATAACATAATTTAACAGGTTTGTTGCATAAGCGATTTGTTCTAACTTCGTGACAATCCAAACGTATCAACGTAGCTGTTCAGCTAGTTTACAAACAGCTGCTGACCACTTAGTATAGAGGTGGACACAGTTTAATGGCGTATGACGTTGATTAGATTACTTTTGGGGCAAACCATTGTCATCCGTATGACACAATAGCAGTTCACTAAAATTCCCAGTTGTTCACATGTTACTGGAATTGTGTGTCCATATTACATCGATGTGCAGTGACTATACATCGATGTGCAGTGGTTATTTCCATACCCACTGACCATTGGTCAAGGTAACGTGGACAGGCATTGTCTGCACTCCAAGCTACGTGAACGTGATCGAAGACTAAACTAAACATTAGTTGTCACAAGTCCACCTGCTGCCTCCCAATTCCTACCGCAGTCCCTCTTTTGTCTACTCCCAATTCTATGGCTAAACAAATTTAGCGATATCATGACAAAGGTCACGAATATGCCCTTGATCTTTCATCCCGGTCCATCAGATATTACTCCATATCTTTGACCTTATGCAGACGGGCCAATGTGGGATTCTTGGGTCGCTCGACGGTTCGCGACCTGGGAATTGCGTAACCGTAACCGTTCTGTAGGCCAGGGCAGCGACGTAGCGAAGCGTGCGATGACGTTGACACCCACAGTACTACACACGCCTGCATTCACGGCGACCCGGTTCACTAGAAGTTAGGAACACGTACGATCTGCGGTTTGACGTCCACGCTACATAGGACAATACGTAAACTCATTCACCCTAAATACCATTAAAGTCCACTAAGTTGAAGTCCATCATTTCGGAATAGTTGAGTGCCGCATGACCCAGATCGGTCAACCACATTGAAAGACA
>JAODUO010000017.1:90000-92500 GCA_025642075.2 Ridgeia piscesae | reverse complement strand
CCCTGACGTCTCACCGTCTGATTGTGTTATAGAACTACGAGGCTGAAGAGAAGGGCCAGATCATCGTCTACACGACCAGTATGAAGATCGTGCGATCGACGGCGGAGAAGTGTGAACGAGTGCGTCACATCCTGCAGACACACATGGTTCGCTACGACGAACGAGACATGTTCATGAGTCGCGAGAATCAGCGAGAACTGATGGAGAGGTTCGGCGTGGACGTCGTCGACGTGCCGCAAGTGTTCGCTGACGGCAAACATCTCGGGGTGAGTAGCGACGGTTTAGTGTCGTTAACAAACGTACACAAACAGTCTCCAGGCTTCGTGGGCGGTTCATCCTTTGTCCAACAGTTGCCCACACTCGCCTCTGGCACGAAACGTCGAAGAATCAGTCGAGTTCTTTCTCGAAACGTGCTGTTTCCCTGCCTGCTTATAGCATAAGCGTCTTATTAAACTGTCTGAGTATATGTTACTAAAACTAGTCCCCCACCACTTTTATTATAATATTAGTTATTATTATTTTTATAAAAAACATAATAATGTAATGATATTAAAATTATAAATAAATAATCTAACAAATGCATACAATTATATAAGTAATAATTTAGACTAGTTATTACTCTATACACACATACACGTACCGCACGCATACATAAATCAATATCGATACATACGGTCAAAGCAATACATAAAAATGTAAGATATTTAGTCAAGTTGACGTCAGCAAGTCTTATTACCAATTAATACTGACCGAACTGTTAGAGAATGGACAGTCGATCTAAGTGACCGCAGTTGGAACCCTGGTGGTGGCCGGTCGGTGGTTTGGTGTAGTACTATAGTTTCAGCCAAAAAAATTGTTGATTCACCTTACACTGCCTGTGTCCTTTGGACATTGGTTTTTTCTATCTGGTGTCTGAACCAAGGTAAGTCAACAAACCCACACAGGGAAATTGACACATCTAAACTCCCAACACGTTACACACAGTGATCTTCAAAATGCAGAAGTTGGTTGTTCAGCTGGAAGCAAAATTGAAGAAAACACATTGGATGAATCAACGACGCTGAAACCGTTGTTAAAGATACACCGCAACGTGAACGACGCCGACAGACCATCTTCACATTCACGGAAGCTTTATGTTCTCTCGTCAACATTCCTTTATCGGCTGCAGAATGAGTCATAGTCGAAACTGATCGGGCGATTAAACTGTTCGGTGAATGACGTAGGTGACAATGAATGGTGTGACAGACCGTCTCAACTTCCTTGTCGTTACGCAGATGGCAGGAATGTAGCGGGGTCATTTTGAGTTGAAGTAGTCACTCCTTCAGTACACGACTTGCGGATTTAAATTGTGGAATGTTGCTCTGCCTTTTCTTGCTCTAGGCCTCGGTTAGACAGGGCTCGAAATGGGTCGTCGAAAGATTGTTTGTTAATTTCTGTTCCCATCACTTCTCCCCGCACGATTGTCTCTGTAACTTGTCTCTATTCAAGTCTTTATGTTTCTTGGTTTCTCTGTCGTTGTCAACCTCTGCCTTTTTGTCTCTCTATATCTGTTTGATATTTCAACGTGTCTTTGTTATTTGTATCTCTGAGTCTGCTGTCTGTCTGCTTGTCTGTTTGTCTGTCTCTCTCTCGCTCTTCCCCTCCCCCTTTCTGTATTCCCTCTCTCTCCCTCTCTCTCGTTAGCTCCTCCTACCTATCTCTCTATCTTTATCCATTCATACATCCATTTACACATTCATCCATTCTCAGCCGTGGTCTTCCTCTTTTGCCTCTACATACTCGTGTAAATTGCACACTCTTGCTGTCCTCTCCAGATGCGTGGGTGCTGTACGTTATGTGTACGTTTACTTGTGTTCATGATTTAGCACGAGCTCAGGCGAGCAGTGAAACCAGATGGATAAGATTTGGTTGTCTTCTGAGGACAGTTAATTAGTCTTAATATCCGCAATCGTCGCGTTAACGTCAAACACGCTACCGTAATTAAAGGTAACTCGTTAGTTTCAACGGTCGCATTTCCACCCGACCCGCGGGGAATATGTAATACTGCCATCACAAACACCAATCACCGTGACAGAACATCATATCGCACACATATATAACTATTGCGTCAACACTTCACGCCCTATGTCGAGCAATCTCAAACGTCCGGTTTTGCGGACACAAAAACGCTATACCCAGGAGGCAAGTTGGATCCCAGGCCACCGGCCACGCGTAAATAATTGAAGTATGTATAGTCGTCATTCGATACGACGATGAAATCATCCGTTGTTTCTAATCGATGTTGGCATGGCAATGCTCGATTAGACTGTTTTGATTCTAGCAAACTGTCGGATGTGCCAAAAAGGATCCACTCAAGTACCCGATGATCTCTGAATCCACTATCTGTCGGAGATCGGACGAGTGCGCGAGTTATTATTTAGAGATCGCAGTAATCGGAGTAGTGGTTGGGATGTCACATGGATTGGATTGCAATGCATCTGTTATACCATTCACAGAGGTG
>JAODUO010000017.1:77500-85000 GCA_025642075.2 Ridgeia piscesae | reverse complement strand
GGTGTGAAAGGTATTCCATGAATCGTGGCAAACTGGGAAAATGTGTACGTATTTATCGCAGGAACCTCCGGTACTACACATTATGTTCCGTTATAAGTTCTTATGACTCCGTAAAAACATGCACGTATATGACAGATATACAAACAACGATATAGGTCTGGGTTTAACTCTTAAATTAGCGGTAGCGGTGCTTCTTATTTGATTAAACTTACCAGTATTTATCGCGATTGATTTTCATATGGTATCTTTTATTAATTTGTATTAGTTATCTTAACATAGGTCTATGTCTTATCAAACAGTGTTGCGTCTTCTCACTGTTTGCTCAATCTTGTGTCTTGTTGCCAGAGGGTGAGTCGGATGACGTCATGCGGTCAGTGTGGGGGCTACCGCTACATCCCGTGTACGGCCTGTCACGGCAGTAAGAAGTCGCTCCATCGTAACGACTTCACGGCCGAGTTCTGCTCCCTCCCCGCTGGGGGGATCCGGGGCTGCAACCCCAAAGGAAAACGGGTTTGGGGAAAACCCCGGGATGGGGGGGAAAAGGGCTGGCATCCCGGGAAAAATCCCCCATGAACCGGGGGGGACAACATCGGCCCGACGGAGTGCCACACGTCGAGTCCCCCAACGGCCCCCGGGGGGCCCCAATGGGGGCCCGGGGCCCCCCGACTGACGGGGGCCCGGGAAAAACGGGGTGATGGGGGGGACAACATCGGCCCGACGGAGTGCCACACGTCGAGTCCCCCAACGGCCCCCGGGGGGCCCAATGGGGTCGGCCCACGGGAACCTGGGGGCGTCCCCATACCCATGATGTGACAACGCCGGAAGATCGATACAGTCGGACGTTTTGCCAACCTGTAGCGCTGCAGGTGTCATCGGAATATTGACCAATCACGAGCAAGTGATTTGTCCAGTGCGTACCTTCTGGACGATCAGTTGTGTTGCGCAAGGTGTGCGATCAGATGCTCTGTGTGATGGCGTGCCAGATGTCATCAGCACGGGGAATAACGACATATGCGACAGCAAGGTGACATTGTCGTGTTGGTCGCGACAGACACCTTGTCACCACGTTACAGCGCGCGCATGAGTACTGAAACGTGGCACCGAACTATGCAAGGTGGCGCCAATGCCATCGTCGCCTGACGCACACACATAGACAACACAAGCACATGCTCGTGTAGTCATGTTGCACATATATCAGCCTCCAGATGTCATGGACGTCATATCCATATACTCTGATGGTCAACGAAGACTATTCACACGGCACACGTGGTAGCACACGTGTTGGACCACTGAGGACCAAACTAATTAGTGGTCTGTGTCCATGAGCTCATGCCGGTTTATACCCTTACTCGAGTCTGGCCTACTTATATCAAACCACAAATAACGCTGTTTTTACTATCGCAAACATAAACTGTTTAACGGCCGGTGTCTGAGTATGAATGCGTATATATTATGTTCGTTGTGTATTTTAGTTACTGTACTGTGGCAATTAAGGCCCTTTACTGTCATGTGGCACTGATAAATTACTATGATGATAACAAAATGTCGGAATCAGGTGATACTTTCATTTTCGATGCTGCAATGTGCTTCGCTTCACAGTTCGGGTCAATAGGTGAAAGCTGTCTGATGATGAACAAGATGATAGTGCGCCTTTTCACAACATTTATGTAAACGTGATCTGTTGCTGTACGTCCGTGACATTGCTGATACGTCGATGACGTTCGACACATTTAGTTCGCACAAACCCCGCCTAGAGGCGTAGCCTGGGGTCGCAATTGAACTATATCATAATGATCCGATCTCAGGTCGAATTAATCTTCATTACATGCGATGTTCAAAAGCTAATGAGACGGTGAAGTTGGTTTTTATGGTGATAGATGGCGTGATTAATTACTGTCGTTGCAGTAATTTAATAAGTTAGCTATGATGCGCACTGCGCACGTGGCGCCCCGCGGCGAATGGAACAAACACTACGGCACATCTAATTTTCAGCGTATTTCATCGTGCTTTGTATTCCCGCAGGCTAATAGTTGTATTGTTTGTCTGGCGGACGTTCCGGAAATTAATCTTAGTTTATTGTCATGAAGTGCACCCACCATGACGCAGTTGTTTTCATGAATCAATGTTCAAAACAAGACGAGCTTAATCGTTTTGATTAATACGTGATATTGTACTGACCTACCCATATAATAATGTTACATAAGAAGTCGCCGCATGAAGTGCCGTTGAACGAATTATAATTGTGCCTGTACGATAGCGTAAACAACACAATCGTATGCTTGTTAAATACGCGTATGATACGATACCATTTATGAATGACATGAAATGGAAATGGCAATGATTTGTATAGAGGTACGATTCCGAGACGTTTAATTGTTGCAGATCGTGTTCTGTTGATTGTTTACGTATATATGTTGACATGTACATATATTTATTATGATTAATTAAAGTGTATTATCACAAGTTGACTTTCTGTTCTTGTTTAGTTTCTTATGACAAATACTACCGGGCGCCAAGAACATTGCATTTAGGGGGAGGCAGTGGCTCCAAATGGTGGCAGCTGGTTACCATTACCCTCATAAAAGATAGCCATGCTGTGAACAGAATAGTACCCACGTGTTTGAGCCAATTTGTATTTAAAAAAAAAACATTTGCTCACTGAAAATTCCTGGACCCGACAGTGATTTCAACTATAAAACCATGGAGCCATACGAAAGAACAGAAATGTCCACGGAGGTGGAGTTCTTAAAGATTTCGTAATGACTTTTTTGCTAATTGCAGAACCATTGACAAACACTCAAACTGTGATAAACATAATCATTTTGCATGAAAGAAATCCACATATTTTGCAACTCATTGTCGACCTCGCAGTGACCATTTGCAATTTACCGAAGCAGTAATTGAATCTTTGACAAATTTGTGCAGATCACAACAAGCACTTCCCCTAGTGTACTCATGGCAGGACATTTTACAATTCCTGAGATCAAATGGAGCCAACAACAAACCGCTAAAACATAACGGCCACCAAGCTTCCCAAACTAGTAGAAACATTGAGTGGATATGATCTATAAACATGGTCAACGATTCCACACTAGTCGATCCTGGCAAAATCCTTGACTGACGTCACACCTATCCATAATCGTCAACAATCATACCAGACAGAGTGTTATCGATCGTGAAACAATGACCTTCAATGTCCACCTAAACCCAGTTCTCAACGGGTAACCATAACGCGAAATATTCCAACACAAATGAGCAGAATTCGGCGAACGTAAACATACTTAGACACGGACCTCGATTCACGAGACAAACACACAACCTGGAAGTTGGTAGATATTTCACACACACTTTAACTTACTAACCAAGGATAGCAATGGAGTAACACATTGCTTTGGCCATGTACTTTGTGTTGCAGCACTTGGAGTCTCCGAACATATATGCACCCATCCTGTTCGTATATTTCAGTTCCGCGTTCCACACGGTCATCCCTCAGAAACGTTTTGACAAGCCTCATCTACTGTCACTAGATGCATCAGTGTGTTATTGGCTTCTCGACTTTCTTTTACAGCGATCAAGGTTGTTAACATTAACGGTATTGTCTCCATCATTATTGTCTTGAACACTGGAACCCCCCAGGGATGTGTCCTTTCCCCCGCTTCTACACTCCTTATTCACTAATGACTGTATTTCCCATCACAGCTTCGTAAAATTTTAAACATTCGCAGATGATACCACATTAGAAGGGCTGGTGACGAACTCAGATGAGTCCGAAGTGAACAGACTTATGACAGAACAGCCTTCATATATATTATATATTGATTATATGTAGCTACGCTCTACATATATTTATATCACTATTGATATATGCACACACCATATGAAGCTACGCCTTCTTATGTATTACATGTTTTATAAGTAGCTATATTATGTTGATTATATGTAGCTACGTTCTACATATATTTATATCAACCAGTTGATATATTCACATCTCATATGAGGCTACGTCTTCTTATGTATTACATGTTTTATAAGTAGCTATATTATGTTGATTATATCTAGCTACGCTTTACATATATTTATATCAACTAGTTGATATATTCACATCTCATATGAAGTTACGTCTTCTTATGTATTACATGTTTTATAAGTAGCTATATTATGTTGATTATATCTAGCTACGCTTTACATATATTTATATCAACTAGTTGATATATTCACATCTCATATGAAGCTACGCCTTCGTGGTTTATATGTCGCTATGTTCTACATTATATTTATGTCACTGTGTGCTATATGCAAGTATCATATGAAGCTACGCCTTCTTATGTATGATATTGATTATATGTAGCTACGTTCTACATATATTTATGTCACTATTTGCTCTCTCGCGGGATATGTTATCTTATATATCCTGGAAGTCCGATACCACAATGGCTTCAGAGCATTTAGCTTGACTATTGTCGTGGGTTTTCCCATGCGGTCTGGTACGATACATGATTGTTTGTGCTAACAGTTTAAAAATAAAATAAATACATAAATAAAAAATATATATGTGGTATGAAGCCTGTTTTTTACTGGGACAGGTTTCTTGTTTTTATGATAGTTATGATTTTGTTTGGATATTCTAGGAAGTCATATTTTTCATCATGTTTTGCCATTTGCATGTTTCTTCACCCTGTTGCTATGGGGTGTGGTTATCTGACATAAACATTTTATTTATTTCCTTTTTCTTGACAGTATAGTAAACAGAGAGCAGGAAGCGCTGAAACCTTGTCACAGCCTATCAGTGGCCATGGCCTTGACATATAAAAGCGCTTTTGGCTACAAGTGCTTGCTCTCTGTTATCTATTTTTTCAGCATGCCCAAGCGTAAGGCACCATTGAATATAACTCGGGTGGTCACTCGGCGTCAGCGGATGTCAAGCAACGTGACGCCTGATGACACTAACGAGCTTGAGCGCATCGTCACAGCTCGTGTCACCGACTCACTAGCTGACGTCATCAAGCTGTCAGTGCAGCACGCACTCAGGAACCACCAGCCATCATCTCATCTAGCAGTGGCCACCACATCAGGGGTTAAATGTCAGGAGCCTTGCCCCTGCATTGTTGACGCTGCGTTAGAGATAGTAGAGTCTGAGGGTCAGATGCCCGGTCATCAGGAATTGATTCAAATATTACCACCTTTGTCACTTCATCAATCCATTTAGATGCCCTCATACCTGAGTCAATCAAGCAGAAAATATGGTCGAATAAATATATCGATCTGACTCAACTACTGAAGCCGTCTGACTGGTGTCAGTACAGTTTAGCCTTGACCACCGGGACTGGAGCACCAGCTCTATGTCTTCAACCAAAACGCAAAGCAAAAATTGTTAGCATAGACCAGTGGTGCTCGGCTTTTAATCTCTTCATGACCATCTTTCTGACTAAATTCCCGACACAAGCATAATCTATCCTACAATACTGTGAAACAATGCGACGAATCGAAAAAGCGTGGGAGATTTTGTTTTTGACAAAACAACCCCACTGCATGGGACACTTTTAATGCTGAACAATATGTTGTGGCGATGACAATATCTACCAAGCAGCCATCATCCACTTCACTCCCACCCACCCACAAGATTCCAGAGGTTTTTGCTTTGCTTTTCACGCTGCCCAGGCTGCCAACATAGCCACATGTGTCCAGGATGTGGGGATTCCCACCCAAGTTCCAAGTGTCAGGCTGCTGGTGAGCTCACACGTGCCCCTCATTTTCCCCAACAACGATTAACAGATGCGTAAGAATTCTGATGCCTTTCGTTCACGATCTTTTCGCTCCGAGTATCAGTTCCCCACTCAACCATACAAACCTCGTTTTCAGGCGTCACAAGGAAATCCATTCTCTTTCAGACGAACACGCCATATCTCGCGATACTCCTTTGTCACCTTTCACACCGTCATCTTCCACCCGGATGGGTTCCCCCAACACCCATCAACATTAGGCACCTGAAAGTTGCACTCAGTTGTATCGACTTGGCAGCACGGAATTAGTTGGTTCGAAGTATGCCTATTGCACCCCAAGATTACTACCTTCTTGGTTTTAATTACCATGGTTTCTATTATGTTGATACCAGTCAGCCGATGGGGCAAAAATCTCTCTATAATTTTTTTGAAACTTTCAGTTCAGCCATTGAGCTTGTTGCTCGGCGCCAACTGCAAATTACTATGAATTGAACTTGACACTCTTGCTTTTCAAGCTCGTCTTCCCTTAAATAAGCTTAACAAATGCATGGCTTCCATTGATGTTGCGCTTGCGAAGAAAAAGATAACTTTGAAGCATTTACAGCAAATAACCGGTTTGCTCCAGTTTGCCTGTTACGTTGTCATTTCAGGAAGATGTTTCTTAAGAACTATATCAACATGTCCGAATCTCAACAGAGGCACGCAAGGATTTGCTGACATGGAAACTGTTCTTGTCTGATTTCAATGGGACAACTATCTTCAAGTACGATCCATGGGTTTCAGATGAATGTCTGCATTTATTCAACGATGCGAGCGTTTTAGGCTATGGAGCTGTTTTGGTGCACATTGGTTTTTTGGTGAATGGCCTTTAAAATGGACAACACAGCCCATGTCACTCATTGAGCTTTCCCCATTGTGATCAGATCTGTGGACACCTACGTCATAAACGTATTATAATTCACACAGACAATCAGGCATTGATACATGTTATTAATATCTCCACGTCCAAAAATGCAAATATGATGGCTCTTATCAGGACATTGGTCATCACGTACATGCAATTTAATGTGCAGATATATGCGAAACCTATAATTATTGGGAAAGTCGAATACGCTAGCTGATCTTCTGTCTCGTTTACAGATTGTCCAGTTCCGAGCACGGGCACCTGGAGGCGATCACCTCCCAACCCCCGTTGCAGAACACATGCTACCGTCGAACTGGTCCTCACCTAATTCATCTGGTACAGCATTCACTGGCACAAACTACAATAAGAGGATATCAACATTCGCTTTCATCTTTCCAATCATTTCTAACACATTATCATTTGTCTCATCACTTGCCTGTGCCACCCACATTCGTGGCACTTTCTGTTGCATTTCTCTACAAGAAAAACTATTCATCCAGAAGAATTGTGTCCACGTTGTCAGCAGTGTCTTGTAGTCATCGTTGTCAGCAGTATCTTGTAGTCATCGTTGTCAGCAGTGTCTTGTAGTCATCGTTGTCTGCAGTATCTTGTAGTCATCGTTGTCAGCAGTATCTTGGAGTCATCGTTGGCAGCAGTATCTTGTAGTCATCGTTGTCAGCAATATCTTGTAGTCATCGTTGTCAGCAGTATCTTGTAGTCATTGTTGCGCGATCTTCCTGGACCCGATGAACCTATTTTGGTCAAGAACTCTTTGCGTGGGATTACAAATTTAGGAACAGTTCCAGATGCCAGGATGCCAGTTCCTCTAGATGTATCTTTGCGCATCAGTTCAACATGTTTGCACTTCACCGTGGA
>JAODUO010000017.1:0-72500 GCA_025642075.2 Ridgeia piscesae | reverse complement strand
AAAATCATCACTAGCAAGAGTAGCAATGCAGCGTAATGCAGACAAGCACGTCGTCTCTACCAGCACTATGCCGAGGAGAAACGCGCACGTAGCCTGCACGTTTTGCTTCATTGCTGTACATACTTTGCTCTAGCGTTGAATAACATACGTTTCCGCGATTGCATGTTGTTGTATTTGAACTGTTACACATAATGTACGATTGTCTATCTGGTTAATCCGCCGTGACTACATATGGTTTATAACCAAACATATCAAACGTTCAATCTCAGTCAATGAACAACAACACATACATGTATTAATCATATAATATACAACGTTTACGTACACATATTTATCTTTCCTTGCTTTCTCTTCAATTTCAATCCGTTCATTATCTACCCGTTTCTTCCCGTAGTCTCCCTTACCAGATCTTCCCATCTTTCTTCTTCCTTTCTAATTAGCTTCTATTTCCTTCTAATCCCTTCCCCTGTTTTACTTTTCTTTTCTCCTCTTTTCTGTTATCTTTCCCTTCCATAACCTCCTGTCCTTTCATTTCACTTCCTTTCTTTTATCTCTCTTCTCCTTCATTCGACTCATTTCCCTTCCCACCATTTTATTAATTAATGTCCCTTCAATTATCTTTAAATAATCTCGTCTTTCCTTCCGACCCATTCCCATGCATTATACTCCTTTCTGACGTCTACCCTTTTCTCAGTGTCATTCCTTTCATTGTCTGTCTCTTATATTTAGTTTGCTTAGCTTCCCTTAAGATAATATATGCAAAGGGAATTGCTCCTCTCATATCGTTTCATCTTGTCTTCCCGTCTCCTTTCTTGCCTTTTCTACTCTCTCCTTGTGTTATCTTTCCCACCTATTGTATTCACATTCTCTTATCCTCCCTTCTCTTATCTCCTATTTTCACCCTGCCTCTTATCTTCCCTTCTCTGGTGTTCTCTTTTCCTCACACCCACTCGATCACTCACTCATCTACCCACGCACCCAACCACTCACTCACTCATCTACCCACGCACCAACCACTCACTCACTCATCTACCCACGCACCCAACCACTCACTCACTCATCTACCCACGCACCCAACCACTCACTCACTCATCTACCCACGCACCCAACCACTCACTCACTCATCTACCCACGCACCCAACCACTCACTCACTCATCTACCCACTCACCCAACCACTCACTCACTCATCTACCCACGCACCACTCACTCACTCACTCATCTACCCACGCACCCAACCACTCACTCACTCACCTACCCACGCACCCAACCACTCACTCATCTACCCACGCACCCAACCACTCACTCACTCATCTACCCACGCACCCAACCACTCACTCACTCATCTACCCACGCACCCAACCACTCACTCACTCATCTACCCACGCACCCAACCACTCACTCACTCATCTACCCACGCACCCAACCACTCACTCACTCATCTACCCACGCACCCAACCACTCACTCACTCATCTACCCACGCACCCAACCACTCACTCACTCATCTACCCACGCAACCAACCACTCACTCACTCATCTACCCACGCACCCAACCACTCACTCACTCATCTACCCACGCACCCAACCACTCACTCACTCATCTACCCACGCACCCAACCACTCACTCACTGTCCCACAACGAGGCAGTCTTTACTTCATATCAATACACTATTATTTTCAAGTCATTCTGCCTTTCGAATTCACAAATACTCTCTGTGTCTCTCTCTTCTTCGCGTTGTCGGCTCAAGACGGCTTCTACGGCTCATTGTAAACCTCAGTTTGCTTCCCTTCTACCGGAAACCCTAGATGTGATTAAACAATTTCTATCAGGTGGCAGCACCATCAGTTGCCTCGCACGTGGCAACGTCATTTTTGCCTTGGTTATACAGGCGCCGTGGGTGGCAGCCATTTTGAAGCCTATGACCTGCTCTAAGCGATTCCTAATATAAATATTCGCAAATTTCCTCAGAAGCACTAGGTCCAAACACAAGTCGCAGATGTGTATTTGATTTAAAACTTGCTAAATATTTAAATGTCTGACCTGCGGCTCACTTCTACTTCCTCGCTTTTCCCCACTAGGTGGGGTCAGCGGCCCGAATTTTTGACCTCCAGAATGTTCTGTCCTGAGCATCCTCCGGGGTGATCCGCAGTTCCTGCATGTCCCTTCGGACGCAATCCATCCATCTCCCTCTTTGTCTCCCTCTTGGTCTTTCCCCAGCACTACTGCTGTCATTTCGTTGTTCTCTTCCATTCTCTGCATGTATCCATGTCCGCGTAGTCTCATCTCTTTGACTTTTTCTTTTATGCTATACACTCCTAGCTCTTTCCTACTGTCCACTCTTTACTCTTTCACTCAGTGGTACACCTTTAAGTCTTCTCAACAGTCTCGTCTGTTTTCTCGATAATTTGTTCTTCCTTCTTTCCAACTGTCCAACATTCTGCTCCGTGCAGAAGTACTGGTCTAATGACAGTCATGTAGAGCTTGGATCTTTAGTTTCCTTGCCATTTACTTGTCACTGATAACTCCGGATAGGTCTCTCCACTTTGCCGATGCTTCACTAACTGGTGGTGCTCTTACTGCTTCCTCTGATCCTCCTTCTTCACTGACGGTGAGACCTAAATATTTGAATTTTTCACCTGTCTGAGGCTTATGCCTTGGCTGAACGTACTTATATAGCTATGATTGTTAATACTGTATGACCAAATTATGACATGGATCTACAACTTCACACAACTTAACTATCTTCGGTATTTCCTCTTCTGATAATAAAATTAAACTGACGATACTTTTTAATGTCGTATCTGAAACAGAGGACACACAGAACGACAGTGCAGTAGACAATGTTTGGATGTGACGTATAAAACGAGATACAATATACGAATACACAAAACCTCTCCCCAAAGTACGTGGATACTGTAACAGTTCTAAAGAAACGGAACAAGTCGCACATGTTTAAGCAAGATTTAATAAAATACAAGTGTGTACTGGAAATATTACATTAACACACCAGCAGAGACGCTATATACGATTAGTGTCTGCCTTTGCTTCCACATACATCCACAACAGAAATATCACACTCGGGCAAAGATGGCCACACGTCAAAACGATCAGCGGAAACAACCGTGGTTATAAAAATACATTACATTAGTCTATGGACTCATGTTAGATCATTCCATAGCACGGAACACGGGTATAGTCTCTTGTATTCCTTCATTGAAAGAGCGCAAAATCAAACAGATCTACGGCGACGACGACATTTGTACAGTGCAAGTAAAATGAAAATATGACAATAAAATATATAATACATACATAACATATTATGTGGCTTAACGATGAGTACATCTTTTGCGTATAACATATTAGAATGAAGCGTGGTCATGACTTCGCTTGTGGCGGGACACGTTACCAAGAGTGATACATCTGATTAACACCATGTACATAATCTATTAGCCGTCCATGACAAAGATCAGGTGTTAACAGACACGCACATTGTCAATGCCCTCTAGTGAGACCAAGAGAAACAATAATGAGTAGTCAATACGTTCTCACCAGCCTTCTACAGGTGTGTGCTAACACTAAAGGGTGTGGCACATCCGGTTGCTGGATCCAAACTAACACAGCAACGTTATTATTCTGGAATGCATGCTTACGTTCAACCTCCACCGCAGCCATGTATTGTACAGTTCTGCTAACTGAACCAGGAAATGGCCGAAACTGAAACATTCTGCTAGATTGGAATGTATTCTGAAACCGACCTTCATCGGCTCAATAAATGCATACGATTCAAAGATATCATGCGGCTGTTTATGATGCATGGCTGAATTCATAACAACACGCAAAGAAAATCACACTGGAAAACCAAAAGTTGTACCAACATCTATTCTGACAATGAGAGCTAATTGGGATATTTCTACATTAAGAAACTGCTCTCCTGTATGCCAAAGATCATTACATAATGATATAAACTCGGCAACGTATGCAAGCCACATAAAAGCCCGACAGCTTAGTTGTGGGCTCCGACTGTGAAATGGTGCCGTAAATACTTGGTATGGTAAACGCTACCACAGATCAATCAATACATGTGCAATTATCTGCTGTTTTGATTGCTGCGAGTTTCATAACAAAACCTGTTTTTATTAGTTCGACCTGTTTGTGCACGTTTCCTTTGATATATTATTACCTGCCAAACATTAACTTTGCACTCCCTGTCGCAGTGGTGAAATGTTAATTTTAAGTCAAAGTTAAATCCTCCAATCTTAACCAGGCATTGCCAAGCGGAATAAAGCTGCACTCCACCATAAACCAAACCGATGTTCTAATCACGATATATACCTATGTGCGTTTATTTTCTACAAATGGAAACACAGTTGCCAGGCAATAAAGCACCTTGTAAACGCAACCACATATGACTAACTAAATTAGAAACGTTATGTACACATTTTAAGATTCCTACATATTTCGCGGAATGTCTGGCAGTAACTCCATAAGCTATCAGGCTATATATATATATATACACACATTACATATTATGTCATTTACGTCAACCATTATGACACATCTATAACAAAAATATGCCGCTATGTCTATTAAATATTATCACCCATATACACATAACCATATTTCAATAGCAACTATATGTATGTATATATATATATATATATATATATATATATATATATACTTAAAATGACATTTAGGCTGTCATACAAAGTAATTATTGGAATTTTATTAAAATTAAATGTTTTATATCTGATATTATGAGGTGGAACTGTGACATAAATTAAACTGGAATGTCATACAAATGGTAATCTTGACTGTGCAAACTGGAGGAAATATTGACATGGACTGACACGCTTAATGTAGTTACATTTCTTCAAGAAACTCCAAAATTACAAATGCACTATATCGTATTTCCTATATCCTTCCAAACCATGCCAAACTGGCAGCATAAATTAACATAACTGCGTTCTGCTTGGGATTATATATTAATCAATGCCAATATTAAATGCACCTCGTAGATGACTAAGAACCTAAATCACCTGAAAGACCATCTGTCATGGGTGTGGCATTGTCTGTCCAGCAGCGGTTTTAATAACCAAGATAATTATAGTAGAAAGTTATCAACAGTTTTATCTCATCTGTAAGGTGGAGCTGTCAATGTAATAAATGCTGCACTGTATCTTTATGTCTGTAACAGAAACATGATGTTGAATATTCAAACAGCGGATCTATATTAACAAACAATACCAAAATGTTTCTAACGTGATATCAATAGTTTATGAATTCACATAATTATGATCTGGTGTAAAATAGCTACTACCGGTACAGCATACATGTACAAACTATATACAAATTGTGCAAACATGGATCACATGTCCTTCGTATCGGACACACCAAGGGTTCGCAATAAATTGGTAAATGCATTATAAAAATAAGGCTGCATGCCATTATCAAATGACAAACTTTGCATTTGGCTAGCAATGGGATTGTAAAACTTCTGTGCAATCTTAAGTTATGATCAACCCATTGAATAAAATCATCTCCAAAAAAGTCTACATGCCTGAGACTGCCTAAGCCCGATTCACCTTCTCACAGAACTCTCTAATCTGGGCATTCACCTGCACCAGAAGTACTCATGAATTACACTTGTCACAGGAAGAAAATTATAGAAAAATGACATGGAAGACTATCATGAAACCATTGCTTGCTGTGGCTTTGTTACTTGCTAATAATTAGCTGTATGCTGCTTTAAGGTTTTATATACACTAAACATGATTAATGAAGTCTATAAAATGATTACCTCCTACCTGTCTATCAATCACTAGCAGATGTATGACTGTTTGACATGCAAGTAACAGTGCTTCAAGCAAGCTTCATGTTAGTTTGATGTGAAAATGTATTCACGAAGGTGGATTCTCTGCGATTAAAAGATGTTCAAAAAGCAGCATTTAAAATACCACATATTTGATTATGTATATACTGCTGCTGTCTGTACACACTTATAGCAACAGAATGTCCACCAACATCGATGGCATTTCAGGCCAGCCAGATCATGCTTTTTGAACTTTTGTACCACACAGTTATGCACTAGCATGGCCGCGGTCATGTGTTGTCATTGCTATGGCTATGACCACGAGCCAACGTCATCATGTTTGCGGTCATGCATCAGCAACCTGGGGGTTCTGCCAGTTTTTCACCATGTCCAGTACGCGTGACTTTCGATTGCCGCTGAAGTTCTCCTTCCGGTCAGATGTCAGTATCGTCTGCTGAAGCAGAAAACAAGTGGTGTTTAAAAAAGTCCACATACAACAGAACACAACTTTCACAAGTTATCCGATTTCACAATTTAGTAATGACCAAAGTAAACAATTTTGATGACTAACAAGCATGTTAGGGATAATCTCAGTATGTAAGTTCCCCAAATCAGACAAAATACTTTTATTTGAAATTAGTCCTCACCCCTCAACAAAGGTTTGTAAACATCAATGTGAAGGTGTCGACATTCTAACAATATCGATCAAAAGTGTAGAATGTCAGTGTCCAGTGTCGGATGAAGCTACCTCTGACCCTCCAGGCCACTCAAAGTTGATTTAAAACTGGACATCAATATTCTGAGAATCTTAAAAATCCAACTGCACATTGTGTTTAAGTTTGAAATAAAGATAGTCCGCCTGTCCAAGACCAACAGATCGTGCTGTGGACTAATAAATATTACTACTTGTTAGTCTGGTGCACAGCAGACATGGGGGTAAAATACATTTGTATTTGAAAGTATTTACCCCTGGTAACTACTTTTTTCAAAGTATTTGTATTTGACTTTTAGGAATGAAAAGTATTTGTATTTGTGTTTAAATATTTTCCTAAAGTATTTGACTTTCTCAAACTTTCAAATACTTTTTCAAATACATTGTCAGTATTAACATTTCTGTTTCAATGTCACATTGAAACAACGTCTGTCAAACTGATTACCTTCACTGCAACTTCACCCAACAGTGCTAATTACTGATGAAGACACTTAACAGCAGGTGTGAGCAGGTGTCACATGGCCCTGGCAGTGACCACAACTTTTGTTTGCTCAGAACCAGAGGATGGACAGTGACTATAGGTCAATATCCCCTTTGTTCTTTAGTCAGGCTCTAAGCTGGCACTAGGCTATGCTGGTTTCCTGGCTGACTTTGAAGTTGAGCTGTCACATTTCCTCACAAGATCCTAGCAGTGATTAGCAGTGTCTCTTCTGAGGGCAACATAGGCATTTTATTGTGGACCTCCTGACTTAACATAACAAACAACACATGTTGGATAGAGGTTTTTGAGTCAGTTGTCACTGTGATGTAGTTAGCAATAACAATACCCCCTAGCACTGGTCTGCCTGTCATCATATGAGCAAAACACTAATTATGCCTACAAACTAGATGTCTCAATATATGAATAGTTTTTCTGTTAACTACGTAGTGATACTTCCTGAAAAGGAAAAGTATTTGAAACAGTATTTGAAAAAAAATATTGAAATGCTTTCCAAATGTATTTGTATTTAAATACATTTGTATTTAAAAGCATTTGTATCCCTCAAGAATATTTGTATTTAAATACATTTCAATGTATTTGACCCCGTGTCTAGTGCACAGGGGTCACAATAGTGTTAGCCCTGTAGTCTGTGGCTACCAGAAGTGTTCATCAGACTTGACTCACTGGCTTCCTATTTGATAAAAAGAATTCTATCCAATTAACCAATTCAAAGGTATGACATTGTGGCACTGGGGCCAATGTCAGTGTCATCTGTTCTAGTGGCTCTATGGTTGGGTGATGTACGAAATAACCTGATGTTATTGAGAGCCAGTGCAATACAATGTTGCAGTTTTTTTAATTTCTCCAGGCGCATCCAGGTCAGGGCAGTGTAAAAACTGTTCCAATAAGTGCTAAAAGTACGTAATGAAGACAGTGGTGCCTATGCTAAGTACACAGCATTATGTCAACATGCGTAATAGTGTATTGCGTCATGGAATAATTCCTAATTGCTTGTTAATAGTATTATGGGTAAAATGTACTAAATGTAATAATTATTGATTTCTTCTTTTTATGATAACTTGATCAGTATTCTATTCAAGCATATTAATTATAGAACTTCACCGGCCACTAGTCATGTGGACTAGAACTTCACCGGCCACTAGTCATGTGGACTAGAACTTCACCGGCCACTAGTCATGTGGACTAGAACTTCACCGGCCACTAGTCATGTGGACTAGAACTTCACCGGCCACTAGTCATGTGGACTAGAACTTCACCGGCCACTAGTCATGTGGACTAGAACTTCACCGGCCACTAGTCATGTGGACTAGAACTTCACCAGCCACTAGTCATGTGGACTAGAACTTCACCAGCCACTAGTCATGTGGACTAGAACTTCACCGGCCACTAGTCATGTGGACTAGAACTTCACCGGCCACTAGTCATGTGGACTAGAACTTCACCGGCCACTAGTCATGTGGACTAGAACTTCACCGGCCACTAGTCATGTGGACTAGAACTTCACCGGCCACTAGTCATGTGGACTAGAACTTCACCGGCCACTAGTCATGTGGACTAGAACTTCACCGGCCACTAGTCATGTGGACTAGAACTTCACTGGCCACTAGTCATGTGGACTAGTGGTGAAAAAGTTTACCTGTAGGAATTAATGGAAAGACAAATATTTAGCAGATATTTTGTATTGAAATGTCCAATGTTGGTGTAAAATGAAAATACTACTGAACTACAGTAGCAGAAACACATCTAGATGATGACAACATTTGACAACCTACAACTATTTCAATTTCATGCAGCTTTTAATCAACCTGACCGCTGTCATTACAGTGTCCAGTAATGGTTAAGGAGGCCAACCATGCAAAAAGTTTCGAAAGAACGATAGAACAGAAAGTTCAGTAATTTCGTAAATTTTGTGATATCTTCAGTTCTGATGTATAAGAAGTACAACTTCAAATATCACCTACACCCTCTGCAATAAACTAGAATCACTAAACATTATATCACGGCCAGGGACATGTAAAAGTAAAAGGCACTCCTGGAGGAGATAGGTGCCAAGGATGTAGGAGAATGGAATATTAAAATTCAATATAATTTACTTTCAGAAACTGGGTCTATTTTTACGTCAATACGTCATTTCTGAAAGAAAGGATGCTTGTCCAGGTTTGTACAAAATATAAACATTGTATATTTTGTGGAATGCAATTCCACATATATTTCAGGCATATGTACTGATGAACAATAATAATGTAAAATCAGGTGCCAATTATTCACTAATGTGAAAAAAGGAGCATTATCTCGATGTAAATACTTGATGTATGAAATGTACCTTAAGCATTTAAGTACAAAATCAAAACACACCCTGAAATGTATGGAGATACTTAAATAATGTCAGAAACTCTCCAAATACTGCGGTTATTGTGTAAACAGCATCAAAAGGGCACAATTAAAACCTTTAACTCTGAACGTACCTCGCTGCTTTTCGTTTCGTCGTTAGTTTTGTTAGAGTCCACCACATTTGAAGTTGGTGCCTTCGATCGGAGACTTGGAGCAAACACTGTGGTAGATCCATGTGTCTTCAGCACACCACCAGAGGGCTTCGTTGTCGAAAGAGCTGGCTTCGTTGCTGTATTGGAAACTGCAGGCTTCGCTGTCGTGGTCGAAGCAACAGGCTTTGCTGCAATAATTAGCACAGATGGCTTTGTTGTCGCGCTGGAAACTGCAGGTTTTGTTGTGGTGCTGGAAACTGCAGATTTTGTTGTCATGTTAGAAACTGCAGGTTTTGTTGTGGTGCTGGAAACAGTACTTGAGATAGAACTTGAAATGGCAGGCTTTATAATTAACACAGCAGGTTTTGTCGTGGCATTTGAGCTCGTATTTGTGCTGCCTGTGTCGGTCACTGAGGCCGCTGGTTCTGTCACTGAGTCAGGTTTACTATCTGCAGACTTTACACTTTCCTTGCCTTCTTCAGCACCTGCTTTCAGCTTCATGTTCTGCTCAAATTTGCTGGTTTTCTTCCGTGCCATGGCGGCCCATGGTGGCACGTTGCTCGGTGTCTCCTCACTTGGTAGTTTCTTTGGCACAACCGTAGCTGCTCTGATTAACCCACTGCCTGCTGATGATGACACCTGTGTACTTGTGGCTGGTTCTGTCTGCTTTCTCTGCGATGCGCTCCTCTTTACCTTTGATGCATCCCCATCCTTCTCGGGGGTCTGCACCCTAACTAGCGAAGGTGATGTAGGCAGGGTTTGTCTTCGCGTTCTGTCCTTCAGTAGAGGAGAGCTCCGCTTGACAACGGTCTCGTCAGCTGGAGGCGGCTCCAACTTGGCACCTTTTGGCTCACCCTTGTTGATCACAAACACAGTTTTCTGCTTCGGCACAGCCGACTCTTTCACGGGTTCCTCTGTCTTACTCACAGTCGAGGGTGGGTCAGTCTGGGGAGGTTTTGAAGATGTGACAACATTTGATTCTTTCGGTGCTGTCTTCAACACAACGTTCTCTTTCTCATCAGTGGGAGCTGTCACCTTCTTCTGCGACTTCTGCTTCAGTTTGTTGAACATCTGAGAGAACTCTGTGTTGGCACCAGTGGGTGAGTCGTCGTCTTTCTTCTGACCAGGTGACAGGTTGTCCTTCTTGACCACGGCCGGCCCAAAAGGCTCCTGCATGGACGTCGGACGGGTGGAGGGGCGTTTCTCCACAGATCCACCATCGGAAGATATCCGTCGCCTTGCCTTGTCCTCTGGAGCGTCAGATTTCTCCCGGAGTTGAACCTCTTGTGTCTTCCTGTCTGAGGGCACACGGCTCACCTTGACACTACTCTGCTCCTCTTCCTTCGTTTTCTTTGGGGTCAGAGAAGTCTTGCTCCCAGTCTCCGTTGTCTTCTTCTGCCTGTCAGCAAGCCACTCCATGGAGTTGAGTTGAGCGGAGTGTAACGCCTCCAGGGACGATCCATCAGAGGAGACCATTCGTCGTTTCACCTTGCTCTCTGGTGTGCCATTGCCGTCACGAAGGTTCACTGTCTTTCCGATTCTCTCAGATGGCACGCGTCGCACCTGGGTCACCCGAATTTCATCACGATGCTTAAGTTTTGGCTCCACCGGAGTCTCTGTGTCCTTCTTGCTCTCGACAGGTTCCTCCTTGGGCTTGGGTGGTTCCTCCGTGGCGGCTTCCTTCACGGGAGTCAGGGTGATCTCGGGGGTTGACTCCTTGTTGGCAGCTGGGACAGGGCGAGGAGCTGTGGAAGATGAACACACTCACTGTGAGACACTAGTGCAGTTACTTGTACTACACACTCACTGCGAGACACTAGTGCAGTTACTTGTACTACACACTCACTGTGAGACACTAGTGCAGTTACTTGTACTACACACTCACTGTGAGACACTAGTGCAGTTACTTGTACTACACACTCACTGTGAGACACTAGTGCAGTTACTTGTACTACACACTCACTGTGAGACACTAGTGCAGTTACTTGTACTACACACTCACTGTGAGACACTAGTGCAGTTACTTGTACTACACACTCACTGTGAGACACTAGTGCAGTTACTTGTACTACACACTCACTGTGAGACACTAGTGCAGTTACTTGTACTACACACTCACTGTGAGACACTAGTGCAGTTACTTGTACTACACACTCACTGTGAGACACTAGTGCAGTTACTTGTGCCACTACACCACCACCTGTCATGACTACAGCTGCACGCAAGTTACAAAGGGGTAATTTTATATAAATATTGGTGACGTATACTAACCGAATTATTACATCTCTATCTTTTTGTGCACCTAAGAAGTTAACTTTGTTCGTGTGATACAATAAGCTTAGGATATCCTCGTCAGGTACTAAATTGTGGGATTAAGAAGAATATAATCATGCAATTAAATTTAATGAATAACATAGTAACATGTTGTTGAAACGTGGAATGCAAGATAACACAATTGTTCCATTTAAAAACGGTAGATTCATTTTAATAAAGGCTTCACTCATTTACACAAGTAAACAATGCCCGATAGGTTTTAACCATTTTCCTTCCTAATCCTTCATTTGCTCCCTATTCTTCTCCCAGATTCCTCAGGTGCAACTTACCTTCCTCAGGTGTTTCTTTGTCTGTGACACGTGCCACTGTCTCCTCAGTCTTACTGACATTCGGGTGTGCATCAGTCAGAGGTGGTTTCGTCGGAGATGTGACAACATTTGATTCTTTCGGTGCTGTCTTCAACACAACGTTCTCTTTCTCATCAGTGGGAGCTGTCACCTTCTTCTGCGACTTCTGCTTCAGTTTGTTGAACATCTGAGAGAACTCTGTGTTGGCACCAGTGGGTGAGTCGTCGTCTTTCTTCTGACCAGGTGACAGGTTGTCCTTCTTAACCACGGCCGGCCCAGAAGGCTCCTGTGTGGAGTCACCCTCGGAAGATATCCGCCGCATTTTCTTTTCCTCCGGAGCTTCGGATTTCTCCATGACCTTTACATCTTGTGTCTTCTTCTCCGAAGGTGTCACCACTGCCTTGTCACGTGCCAGGGACACCACTGGCTCCAAGGGCTGGGGCTCCTCAATGACTTGGGGCAGGGGAGACGTTGGCTTCTGTTGCTGAAACAATCCACAACCACTGTGATGTCATTGTGCTGGCAAAGTAAAAGAAATCACACACAACGTTACATCAGTATGACAGAGACACAAACAACATGACGTCTGTGTGACGGCTAATTAAGGACAAGGGTCAAATGCAATGTGACAACAAGCATCTCATAATAACTGAGCTAATGCATGTGTATGTGAGTGTGTGGATGTCTTAATGTTCTCCTCCTAGACTGAGACAGGAAGTGATGAGCCTACCGGGGATGCAGTTCTTGTGCGAGGGTGGCGGGAGCCTGGTCTCGTCTTCTTTGGCTTCACGCTGATCTTCTGCCGAGCCTCCTTGTTCTCCAGCAGCTTGCCTCCAGATACCATGTCCAGGTCATGGATCTTTGTTTCTAAACAAACAATGTCCAGGTCATAGATATTTGCCTCTAAACAAACATTTTCCAGGCCATGGATCTTTGGTTCTAAACAAGCAACTTCCTGGTCATGGATCTTTGGCTGTAAACAAGCAATGTCCAAGTCAAGGATCGTTGGCTCTAAAGAAACAATGTCCAGGTCATGGATTGTTGGCTCTAACGAAACAATGTCCAGGTCATGGATTGTTGGCTCTAAAGAAACAATGTCCAGGTAATGGATTGTTGGCTCTAAAGAAACAATATCCAGGTCATGGATGGTTGGCTCTAAAGAAACAATGTCCAGGTCATGGATTGTTGGCTCTAAAGAAGCAATGTCCAGGTCATGGATGGTTGGCTCTAAAGAAACAATTTCCAGATCACGGATCTTTAGTTCTAAACACACAATTTCCAGATCATGGATCTTTGGTTCTAAAGAAACAATGTCCAGGTTATGGATCGTTGGCTTTAAAGAAACAATGTCCAGGTCATAGGTCTTTGTTTCTAAATGAAGAACATCTAGACTATAGATGTATGGCATTAAAACAACATCCAGGTAATAGATCTGTCGATACAAACAAATAGTATCTAGGTCATGGATCTTTGGCTTTAACTAAACATGCCTAGGTCATGCAATACTTTACAGCCAAAGATCTGTAACCATTGTGGCTCTTTGACTCTAAACATAAAATAGCCAAGTGAAGTTGCTCAGGCTCCTTAATCGAAAAACTTGTTTTAGCCAAATCTTTAACTGCGTGCATGAGTGAAGGCTGTCTACAGTAGTAACATTAATACTCAATATTACAACTGTAATATCACACATAAAACAACAAGGACTGTGTATTAAATACATTACATAATTATATAAAAATAAACCTAACTACCTAACCTAATTACCAATGATGCACTGGAGTTACAAAGCTACCATTGTCATTCTTTTAAATAAAGTCACCTTTCGCCAATGTCGACACAATGCGGCAGCAACTGCATAATTCATGTTTATTGTACAAAAAATGCAATCACTTTTCTATTACAGACTTCTTTGTTTATTTATATTTATTTATGTAATGTTATTTTGAAGCCTGGTAGAGTAAACAATCACTGTCATTGTGTGTGTCTATAGACCCTGACATACAATGAGCTGCTGGTGACAGTGCTGTAGACTGTGGTCAGTCATGCGTACAGAAACGACTCCCACACAAAGGTTGACGACATGCCGTGTGCTCTATTGTGTTCCCACAAGGAATACTGGCGACTATTCAGAAGTTACGCTCATCAACATCAAAGAACAAACACGATACATAAATCAGAATGCACACAACTGCACGGCTGTTTACATATATTTCCCATCCAATCTTCCAAAAAAGGAAATGTGAATTGGCATTTCTCAATGGGGTTAGTGACCATAAATGCAGTCAGATGTTGAGGTAAATGTTTGATGTATGCTACGTAGAAATTACATGCATAAAAACATCACTGCTGTGTTATCTCATATGAAACAGAACTGAAAACTCAAATGTACATGTCTAACATGTGAATTTAAGTCCAATGCAAATTTTTAATCAATGTTTAACTAGACCTGTATATATATATATATATATATATATATATATATATATATATATATATATATATATATATATATATGGTAGTTTATGTACGGTAACGTTTTAAGGCCTCAAGTTAATCTGAAATGGTACATCATGCATTCATGAAATATACCGACTGATATTATACAAATTGCAAAATCTAGAGTCAACAGCTAGTGTAATTTCCCTTGCATGACAATATGTTGAGACACCAATGATACCACTGGTGTTCTTTCATCAATGCAGTTATGATTAAAGTGTTATCTACATTTGCTGCATACAACACTGTTTACACTACATACATTTTAACTAGCATCACAGAGCTGCGTGTGCTGTCACTGCCGTGCTGAAATTACTTGTCATATAGGTTTTAAGAATTGAGAGGGGGCAACAACATGTGACAGTTCGACACACACATTCACATAGATTTCTACTTAAAAACACTGTTCAATTACTACCTTGCCATAATTAAATACGTTAATGGATTCTCTGATAGTTTGATAAAACTACACAAAAAGTGGCGCACACAAACTGGCGCGTGACAGTGGCATCTAGGTACCGGTAGTTTTGTTTTTATTGATAAATAAATCTTAAATGTTACGAGCAAAAAATTGAACTAAGGCCTCAGCTCAGTTCAGTTCAGTTCAGTTCAAGTCCGGTGCCTTTAAGTTAATCTATGCATTAGTAAAATAAGCCAACTGAATTTACACATACACTATACACATTGCCAAATCAACAGTGTCCAAACAGTGGCTGTTATTCAAGAATAACACAAGTAAGTGTGTCTACTGCTGACAGTGGGGTGATGCCAGAGCTGACAACTGCTGACGTCATCAGTCAGCACTCCACAGTAATGTCCAACAGTCATTGTTCATGTTGTTCTACTGACCTACATCAGTGTAGTTGCTCTCCCAAGGCTGAGAGCCAGGTTTTCTTAACACACAGTCACACAACTCTCACACATCCTATTAAATCTGGCATTAAAATATATACTTACACTACTGAGATAGTAATACATTTTTTTGCCACTATAAAATTGCTTTGAAAGTCAAATAGATCCTTCGATTTCAACAGATTTGTGGTTTCAGTGTTTAGAACTATAACTGAGACAGTGTTTATATAGCACATGGAGATGTATAAGAGTCTGCAAGGATACCATAACCATAACAGAATGACTCAGCAGAAAAGGACTACTTTTTGTTGTGTCTACTCGAAGGGGCCAAGCATGCAATCATAAAATTATTACAAGCATTTGGTTACAAGCATTACGTTCACACAGTTCAGTGTGTCTTTTTGGGCAAATTGCCCATGTGAAATCCTGCTCTGCCCATAAATATTTAAGGCCACACGCTCTCCTAAAAATACTGATTTTTCGAGTTTTTATTTTTTATTTTTTTGAATTTTTTTTTCTTCATATTACTATATTATTATTATCTAACTATCGATATGTGTGTTTTATAGATAATACTAAAACATCCAAGTGCAATAAAAACGAACATTTATAACAGGCCTATTGTCTTAGTGTGATAATCTGACGCAACCACGATAGAAAAATACGGCATTTTCAACGACCGCATGCTCCGCCATGTTTGCCCACACCCCAACATATTATACATCCACGTGTAGCTTCACTTTCGCAGTGCATCATGGTAGCAATGGTTCTGCAAAATCCTTGGTACATTTGGAGCATTTTGACCTAGAAGAGGCCCCCCCTGTGGCGAGAAAGCGTCGCTACGATTGGTCAATGACAGAGAATCCCCCAGGCTCAGCGCGCTGATTGGCTGTCGGCCAGGAAAGCCCCGCCACAAAGGAATTTTCCTTCGCAGTTCGCCATTTTAGCCTTGTTTCACTTCGCGCGTAGTATTGCATTTTATCGAAAATGTCTGGAAGATACGGAAAAACCAAGCGGCAGTTTCGTTCTAAACTACTGTCTAGACGCCGACAGTTGAGTTTGGCACGTTCGGTGATCCGGAAAAAGCAGGAAGGCGATGATGAAGTGAGTGCCGACGCACCCGCCGTGGCCGCCGTGCCTGGACCCAGCGCTGACCCAATTCAGCTTGACGTACGTATAAACTATCAACATTTGCATCAGGATATCATTCATAATATTTTCAGGCAACTAATGTCTTGCCAACTTATGATAACGAGGGCTGAATATTATCCTGACACCAGTATTCAAAGATGCCATAACGCTAGGTCCAGGCTAATTTATTAGGTCACACTTTGTGATTGTGTGGCACTGTAATGTTTACATTTTGCAGACAATTATGTCTATGTTTTTATACTATACCACATACGTTAGTATATGTGATTATGTTATACAAGGATTCTTGTAATGTTAGACATAATCACATATATTGTGACATAGTTTGATTGATAATATTTGATATTATTGTCAGAAATGTGAATGTCAAAATATAAAACCTGTGCTTGTTATATTGATGTCAGTTATTATTGTCCAGTTCATTAGACCAGCGGTTAGTTTTGAATTTTTTTGCTAGTTGTCAGACATACAATATACTAACAAATAATTTTCTATGCAGGTTGATTCTGAGTTGGAGCCCCCTCAGCCATCAACATCTACAGCCACAACCCCCATCTCGGCTACCAAGCGAAAGTTTGGCTACAGACAGGGACTGCCACTGCGGGAACACATCAGTGCTGCTGAGCCACGTCAACGCCCCATCGAGACATCATTTGTTCGCTGCTGCATGATGTCAGCACTGGTGAGAGGCTTGGCATGTACCGAGTGCAGTGAGCCAACACTGAAGATCCGTGCCATCGACCGTCGCCTCGGCCTTGTGTGTCTGCTCGAGACATATTGCACTACGTGTGGGGCAGTGTTGAACTCGACGCTGTCATCCGACCGAGTCGAAGAGGAGAAAGCAGGCAACGTGCCTTTTGTTGTCGTCCGCCAGGCTGTGGCCGCAACCATGGACATGGGTGTGGGCCATGCAGGTCTCGTCAAGCTGTGCCGCTTCATGGACATGGAGCCCCTGCAGCACAAGTCCTACTCGAGGCACGTGAAGGCTGTCACTGCTGCCAACATGACGGTGGTTAGCAGCCTATTTGACGATGCGGCCAAAACAGTGCGTCAGATGTACAGAGAGCGTGACCCACATTTTCTCAAAACCAAATGATGAACAATATATATCAATGGAAAGACAGTCGACTATAGAAGCATTGCATGAATTGTTATAACAGCAGTTCGATTTTTGCCTGTGAAATTTGTTATTGCAATGTTGAGAAACTTCAATGCCCGTTTTCTCAGTAAAGTGTTTTTTGGTCGATGAGCAATCTCTTGTTCGCTAGTACTCGGTTATTTATCAACAGAATCCTCTGAAATTTTCAGCATTTCTCCACAAGATAATTTGCTAGACTATGACAGTCTCATATTTTAGATAACCTATTTGGATTACATGTAAAATCATGACTTTGATGGAGAAATTTACTTACGGAAATTAGCAAAGATTCAAAAATTCATATAAATTGTTTTTGTAAAGTAACCAAAAAAATCAATCTGTCATAGTCTGCTATTTTATGTATTCTATTGATATGCTAAGTTTGAACACATTTGGTCAATCCATTTTCCAGGTACAGTTTTCACGGTGAAGCAACCAAAATTTTAGTTATGGGGTGACTACACCGCCACCTGGTGGACAATTTTTTATAATAAATGTGTAAAATTGTTTTTATATATAAATGATGTTATCCTAAAATTTCAATAAGCTAAGGTGAAAAATAACAAAAACAGATTTTAGGAGATCATGTTGCCTTAACATATGTGAAAATGTTTATTCGTGGTAACATTTGTTGAAACTTGAAGACAGATATCAGATCACAGTTTATCAGCAATGCCCAGAAACACAAGTCCTACAATTTTATTTTTGCTTAGTCTACACTGGTTTATATATAATTTTAATTATTATACCCCAAACTGCAACAACCTGTTACACTGTATCTACATTGTAGGGCTAAATTTACCAGCTGGACAATCCCATCATATTAAAAGGAAAAAGATCAGTCTATACTTTAAGTCTACATCTTAATTTCGTGGAACACAAAACACTACACATTTGTTGAAAATTACAAAACAGGGTGAATCGAAAGTTGGTCGTTCTTCTTTCAGTACTCATTATTCAGGGCTTTATACAGAACCACATTTTTGCCAGTCACACATGTTTTGGTGGACACATGGATGTTAACTGTTAAGCCAGTTAACAAACTTTAAAATGTGTCTAATGACCTGAAATGGACTACAAACACACATGTGACACCATTTACACTCACTTCTAAGGCATAACTGACAACATCTATGGTTTTGGACACCTTTTTTGCTCCTTCAGTTTTGTACCCATATTTCTACCCAAATGACAGGTAGACGGGTCTCTGCATAAAGCTATGCCATTATTCCACTACTTTATACATGTGCATTTGAGTGAGAAATCACTAGGATATTGTAAAGAAAATGAGTGATGACAAGTGAATAACTAGTTGGTAGTGAGTTCACGGTTGGTTGGGTGGCGTTAAACCCAGAGTTCGGAAGTAAACGTTCTTGAGAATTGGGGTTGTACAGCTTTGTCTGCTTGAACCGACCATGTGATGTAAATAGTGAACAGCTGTTGTATTCACGTCACGACCTTATCTAATAATATCTGGATGGTGGAATAGGCATAATTCATACCCATTTCAGTGTTGGAATGTAAGGCCTGATACCTGACTTGATTTGACAACCTTGTCTTACTAGAATATATTATAGTATAAAGGTTATATAACAGAAGTACCTTGCATGTGTAAAATGTGTTTTCAGGTTTTAAGTTGCTCCATACTTATATCAGAGATATGGACATGTGTTTAAGAAATGTGAACGGACGCAGATAAAGTTAAATTAAATTAGTTCAAAAGTAGAAAATGAAATATGTGTAAACTACATGTAAAACGTAAATTGAATAAACTGGTAAAATAAATAAAGCAGAAACAACTAAAATTAGACAAACCTATGAGTTTTGCTGGTATGCCAAAACTAATTAAATGTTAGTAAATAAGTCAAATAAATAAAATGTAATTTCTTCTACTATCACAAGTGTTCCAATGGCAAATAGGAAAGCACAAGTGTTTAATGGATTCAGAATTTCAGAGTTAGCTTCTTAATTTAGGAAATTAAGGTAATCCACAATGTTACATTGCCAGAGAAAACTACCTCATCAGGAAAAAGAATGAAGCTGAACTTAGCCATTGGACAACAGCTAGTTTATGTTAATTAATAAACAAAAACAGGCGCAACCCATTGCCATTACAAAAAGTTGCAATAAATACACCAATATGCAATTTTATGCAAAACACACAGGTGTATGGCAACTATAAAATATATAATGATGGAACGTATTACCAATGCTAAAATATGCAATCAGGAATATGCATGAAATGAGCACTAAAACAAAAACATGCACAAGGAAAGTGTACACGAAAACTGTACTGGAAACATACGCTTGAGAAAGATGCATGAATAGAACAGTGTGAAAGAACTATTTACCTGGTGAGACAGGTCTCTTTGCATCAGCCGTTGTCCAGTTACTTCGGAAGAAGTCCTACAACAAAATGAATTGTCCTTATTCAGTACAGAAGAAATAACCACACTTGAGAGATACTTGGATAGTTTTTCATTTACATTTTTGTAAGAGGTTTACATTTATTCTTGGAGATTACAGATAAACCCCTCAAAGTTGTGCCCCGAGAAGTAACGTATATACTATGTGGACGGATTTCATAGTACACAAACATACAGTCATATACACAAACATACAGTCATATACATAAACATACAGTCATAAACACAAACATAGTCATATACACAAACATAGTCATATACACAAACATACAGTCATATACACAAACATACAGTCATATACACAAACATACAGTCATATACACAAACATACATATACACAAACATAGTCATATACACAAACATAAAGTCATATACACAAACATACAGTCATATACACAAACATACAGTCATATACATAAACATACAGTCATATACACAAACATACATATACACAAACATAGTCATATACATAAACATACAGTCATATACACAAACATACAGTCATATACACAAACATAAACATAGTCATATACACAAACATAGTCATATACACAAACATACAGTCATATACACAAACATACAGTCATATACACAAACATACAGTCATATACACAAACATAGTCATATACACAAACATACAGTCATAAACACAAACATACAGTCATAAACACAAACATACAGTCATATACACAAACATACAGTCATATACACAAACATACAGTCATATACACAAACATAGTCATATACACAAACATACAGTCATATACACAAACATACAGTCATATACACAAACATACAGTCATAAACACAAACATAGTCATATACACAAACATACAGTCATATACACAAACATACAGTCATATACACAAACATACAGTCATATACACAAACATAGTCATATACACAAACATACAGTCATATACACAAACATACAGTCACATACACAAACATACAGTCATATACACAAACATACAGTCATATACACAAACATACAGTCATATACACAAACATACAGTCATATACACAATTGAGCTGGATGTGAGGAAGCTCTGTGTTGGTGTCATGGGTCTACTTCAAGAGGCCAGTCAACATTGTAACACTGTATTTACAGACTTGTAGACATTAAATGGGGTTACGCAACTAAAAGTACAGTTGACGTAGAGATGTTTTAGATTGTTTGTATTTTGTTAAGTTCTTTTTTGATTTCTTTCAATATGCTATATTTATTACTTCTAATAAATAAAAAAGAAATATAAATATTACTACTAGCACATTTTTTTATTTTAGCAAAGTATTGCCATTGGCGATATGTACTACATACATAACATTAATGTTTTGTTGAAAAATCGACTGCTTAACATTTGATAGATTATGCATGTGCATCACTGTATGAGTCACTGATTAGCTTTTATGCCTGACTCTCAAATAAACTTGCCTGTCTATGGACAGGTTGCGACCTCATGTTGGGGTCAATTAGAATGTTGTCATTACCTCTGTCAACACCTGATTGTGAACCAGAGGGAGATAATTACTGGATGAATGATTGTGACTGCATGAAGGAGGCCATTGTGTCAGTGACACACTTTCTGCCAACTACCACAGGCAGTGGCTGACAATGGCTCAGTCTTCTCTGTCTAAGCTTTGTCTGTCTGTTTGTCACACTTTTGTCTGGCCCATATTGGGTAATCACTGCCTGCTTGTGACAGCCTGGCTGCAGGAAGGGAACGGAATGTGACCATCATATCATCTAACATCTGCACTCTGTCCGCAGGGTTGGTGGTTTGGATGAGAATATTAAGATTGCATGAATATAATATCTTAAATATGAAACACTAAGTCAAGGTGTGTGTGTGTGTGTGTGTGTGTGTGTGTGTGTGTGTGTGTGTGTGTGTGTGTGTGTGTGTGTGTGTGTGTGTGTTGTGTGCTGTGTGCTGTGTGCTGTGTGCTGTGTGCTGTGTGCTGTGTGCTGTGTGCTGTGTGCTGTGTGCTGTGTGCTGCATACGTGCATTATGTTTCGTATTCTCCCTTTCCCCTCCCTCCATCTCAAGTCCTTCTATACTAATGTTCACTATATCCTGACTTCAGAATCTGGCTTCCATTGCGCGAAAAACCTCAAGAACCTGGGCTCAAGATCTTGTCATGCATAAATTCAACAATCATAAAATTACTGGGTAATAAAAGTGGCTAATGTGGCCTTTTGAATATTCTCTGTACTAGTTCTGAATAAGTTCCTATTTGTTAAATAACTACATAATCCACTTAGAACAAGATACACAACCTGACGTTAGTTGCAGTAACTACACATGCATATGGTTGGCTAATGGATGACGGTTTCAGATGGCATTTCATTATTTATTTACAATATAAAAACAATGTGTTCCTCTTAGTCATGTGACCTAACTGGCACAATATTACACGCACTGTAAGGCTGCTTGCTGTCTGAGAGGTCTGCAGGGTATTACTATTAATGACGGCCATGTTTGCCCACAGGCTATCTGCCACACTGGAGCATAATTATTATGTGTAACTTGCATTGGGTACTGTGCAAATAATTACTTATTTATACGACAATAAAATGCTGCTGGCCACAGGCGCAATGACCGAATTAATGGGAATACACGGGAGCTTAGCTGGCATGCAACTTCAGATGTCCAGACTCGGGCACATACACACTTTAATACACACTGTAGCATAGTGCACTGGTACTTCAGGTAACAATACACTTTTCATAGGACAAGTTAAACATGTGAAGACATTTGTCAGACAGGACAGTTCAGTTGGTGTTATTTGTATTTCTTACAAAAATTACCACAATTGTTGTAATGTATTAATTTTTATTTTGAAATCGTATTAAGTGCTTCCACGGGTGATAGAGATCAGGCTTCATGGGGATTCAAATATCTACAATGACCTCTTGGTAGGATAACACCTCTGTCAGTACAGCGCAAAATGACCACTGTGCTGCCATCTAGCTGTACTTATATGAAAACGTTTGCTCACAGCAATCAAGACTTTAATAATAATGTAAAATATTCTTCTAAAACAGAAAAAATACCAATATATTTCAAGTGTTTTAACACATGCCCATGATGCCCAGTTACTAGAACATGTTTACATCATAATTACAAATGAAACATATCATATATGGTAATAAAATAACTGGTTTAATTTGGTGTTTTCCTTTAACGTAAAATGTACTCAATAAATAAGCAGAATGATCCAAAAATCAAGGTGGGTATCTGCAACCTCAAAGAAACACACCTTTGTGACATCATGTTTAGTTTGGTCAAGCAGTGGTCAGTTGGCTTACCTCCATCGCTTCGTTCTCGAGACTGTTCACACTGCCGAGACTCTGGCTTGACCCTCCGTATGGCTGCTGCAACAAGATGTAAACACTGGTCAACTGAGGCCACTTCACTGACCACAACACTGACCACCTTGGCATCAAGGACCAGTGACCATGAGTGACCAAAGTCAAGACCACTTGGGCCAATGAATGCAATCAGCACATTTAAATAATGACACCTTGAGAAGGCACTGGCACAGAAATACCCACAGGGGTTTAACCCCTTTAGCCATACTGCTCAAAACCCCAAAGGGTTCCAACTCTTAGAACCCATTACATAGACACCCACTGGCATTTAACATGTTTAAATCTACAGAACAAACTGCCTAGAACTGTTTAACCCTGTTAGTGTTAAACATGGTGTCCCTTTGGTCTATCAGTAATGACCTTAAGAAGTGGAAAGCAAAAGGGGTTTGAACTTTGTTGACACCAACACTCAATATAATTATCTGTGTCACTAGGATTAGAACCTAGCATTGACATCAACAATTCATGCCTGACTTCCTTTAATGTTATAAGCATCTACACGTTATTTTAATACGTACAAGGTATTTTGACTCATGTGTGGAAAGTTGATCTGTGTAGGTCTTTCTTTTCTTTTCGCAAAGTTGTTAAACATACTTTCCCAAATTACTTAAATTTAACAATAGATTCTGTCCATGAAACATCATTAAATGATTAACACACCTGGGAATTTCAGCTAAGGCGCCGCCTTGTTAAAGACAACTCAAGTACACATACACAAACCAAATCCATCCAGGTATACCTAGACAAACACATACACACACACAATGCACACACATGTATCTTCACAGGTGTGCAAAATAAAGCAGCAAAGTTCTGGTGGGAGAAAGGGTTAATTTTCCGCCGGCACAATCTATGGAGGCAGAGATCAATATTGTGCACACAACAGATGCTGCTGTGATCCATGGAGACCAGACGGACACAAAGGATCGAACGCTAGATCACGTCAGGGATCAGTGAGGTGGAATTATACAACTACAAATAACGTGTAAACACTGCCATTCACAGAGCCCTAATGAATCAACACCCACTGAGAGTAGGTCACAGGAGGTTGTGTAGCAATGTGTACACTGTCTCACTGACACAGAAACTCTATGGGTCATGTCCTACTGGTGCAGTTATAAATTAATCAATTTAGTCACTGCCTGGCTGATCTGTGTTTCTGATCAATTAATTGTTTATAATCTTGTTTGATCACTGATCGCTTCAATTATATAAAATATTTGTTTTCAGATACATAAATACATGATTGTCAATTTGTTGCAATGTTATGGGTGGTAACACTGAGCTGTCACTTGAGCTCAAGTGTTGATACAGATGCCATCAGAGTTTGAGATTGTATGGTGGAAATATACACACCAGTCACGTGCAAAGCGCATTTTCAAGACGATAGTTCCAAATTATACAAACTGATAGTAAATGGTTAAACACCTAAAATATAAAGAATAATTTTACCGTTAACTGTAAAATAACAAAACTTTATACTTGTACCCAACAGGATGTATAACTGGCTTTTTGTGATTTTAATGACATGTGTGGTCTACACCACTGTCTTGTCACCAAGGGGGTGACAGGGGTGTCTACTCACTGTCATGTCTGTGGCGCTGGTGTCAGGACTCTCGTCCTCATCCCGCGGCCGCCGACCCTTAAGTCGACTCTGCAGCGCCGACTACAACAGAAAGGTCAAGGTCATACAATAACTTCGCAAAACACAATCACTGACGCCTCATAGACTAACTTACGTCCACCACTAGAGCAACAAAGGGCGGTAGTTAACGAAGTTCGAGTATTTTTATATTTGAGCACAGTCATGCCCCCTGGAGGAGAGTAGTTTACTAATTATCTCAGATAAGAGAAAGACCCTCTAGAGAAGCATACCATATACAATTTTTTTTAGTAAATAACTATAATTGTTTTTGACATAAATTGCTACTTGGCATATCGGAAGCAAATTGGCCAAGGAAGTAAATGGACGTAGACTTATAAGGCTAGTGGACATTGGTGCCTGGGAGGAAATACTGTTATACTGCCCCAGAGCTGACACATTTATATAGATTAAAGTCAGGAAATATTTTTTTTCTATATTGTATTAACTAATTGACAACAAAGAAACAAAGCCACATGCTCAATGGATGAATGAAGGTCAACACACTGACACTACATCAAAGTAAAACCAAGTGTACAGGTACTGAGTTGAGTGGAAAGGTTAAAGGTTGTTAAGTGTAATGGAATGGTGTAACTGCAGACAATGTTGGTGAATATGAGAAAAAGAGGGCATGAGACACCAATCAATATATTGTTTAGACTATAACACAGATCTACATTAGCAATGCAACCAACATGATCAGACACATGCTAATGCATTATGCATGTAGGGCTACTATTTCTCCCTGTCTCTGTATGTGCTCGTAACATTCTCTGTGTCTAAGAGTAAATAACAACTAGCATTATCTAGTAAACCTATTTCTTTAGATACATTCTAAAACGTTCCACATAATTAAAGTGCGTATCAGATTAACCAGTATCAAAGGAGATAACATATGGTCAGAATATATGAAAACACAACACAATCACACATTCATACAAACACTGACACACAGTGCTGGGCATGGCCCATTTCCAGGCGAATACTGGCAGAGACGACACAGTGTATATCACAAACTGACCACACCCAAAGTGGTGCCATCAGACTCCGTGCGATATGATGAGATATTGTCTGACCGGTGAATGCCATATGTGTGGGCTATAAACCACATCCATATTGTAGTCCTGTAACCTTACCTGGTTCTGTATATCCACAACCACTCACGGCCACTCCAATCTTCTGCTATCCACAATCAATAGCACCAACACAAACGCTGACACTGTATATATCAGTCACCCAGGAACCACTGTCTTCTAACTAGAGGTGTGCTTCAGGAAGATGCCTTGACACGAGACTACTCAGAGACCTAGCACAGGTACAACTGAAGCGTGAAGTGTGCTCTCTCTCTCTCCTGCTCTCTCACTGAAGCCAGGTAATCAATATTCATACAACTGCCTCAGCACCACTACAATAGACCTGTGCCTGGCTGTGTTATTTGCAATCAATGGCAGTACAACTGCCACACACAACAACACACCTGTCAGTGTCAGTGTCGCTGCCAGGGCGGTCACCTCCACCCTGTCGACCAATCAGCAGGGTTCACACCCTGAGCAGCATGACATGTCTTCTGATGCCATGTGACAGGGCTATGGTGTCATAAACATGTACAGTGACACTCACTAGCTGTAAGCAGTGACACATGTCTCTTTAGAGACAATGCTTACTTAGCACTGACATGAGGACAATTGACACCTTCTATGCCTCATCTCCAGGTGTGAGTGTTTCAGTGTTGACCACACAACTGCCACTAAGTGTGGCCCGATGGATAAGTGTGTCTGAAATGAGTTGATATCACAGTCTTTCATATCACTTATGACCATTTAGTGACATTTCAATTTCTTCACACTTGTTGTCCATTACCTCCCCATGTAGCTGGACCTATGAGAGGTACAATGACAGGTCTTCATGTGACAGAGTCAAGTACAGTGCGTCTAACTCTACTGGTGCATGGACTGACTGGGGCAGTTTCTTTATGTCCGCCCATACAGTTTACCCACCAGGTGGTGCCAGAAAGAAGGAGAGGCCGGCTTAAAATGAACTGGTACCAGGACATCCAGCCAGATCTCCAAGGAGTCAGCATGAGTTGGAATGACACCAGGATGCTGACTGCTGACTGCTGACCAGTACAACTGGAGAGCGGTGACACGGGATGCCTAAGTCTACTGATGACACAATGATTTATATTGACACGCAA
This sequence comes from Ridgeia piscesae, assembly GCA_025642075.2. Lineage (NCBI taxonomy): Eukaryota > Metazoa > Annelida > Polychaeta > Sabellida > Siboglinidae > Ridgeia > Ridgeia piscesae. Next base: position 45,097 of record JAODUO010000017.1, on the reverse strand, counting down.
ACCTTCTAATGACACATCTATAAAATATGATTAATTGACACAATAACATGTATTTTTAGGTAACACAATAACACATCTACCCAGATAGTTCTGACGACACAACTTATGACACAAGACCTTCTGATGGCATAATGACATAATAAATTATTCTTATGACACAATGACTTACATGGACATAAATTATTTTGGTTACAAAATTACTTACATTGACACTTACACTACTGATGACACAGTGACTTACTACGAAACAAACCTTATTGATGACACAATGATTTAGTTTGGCACACCTCCTGATAACACATGAGCCGCTGTGATGACACGTCCAGTGTCAACCACTCAAAGACATAACATGTCACTTTACCTAAGACTGTAGGCCACGCCTTCCTTCCTGCCTACAGGACGTTTGTTGATGTACAATACTGGACACATGACTGACTTGATCTAAACAATCTAATTATGTTGGTCCCTGGGAGTCAAGCATTAGTACCCGGTAGCCCCACACATCCATCTCCAGCACTCTGTCTGATTTGACCTGCAAACTATGTCACAAGTACAGCAACTGTCTGCATGAAGTACGTCTACAGCATGAAGACATGGCTGTTCACTGCTGTATAACCTAACATGACCCTTATCCACGCGAGACACACACCTGCCTTTGAATGGGCTGTGCTAAAGGGGTCAGGCCACAATTCTACATCCAGGTTATGAGTTACTCTTACAATCTAATGCATGAAATATGCCAACTACCCAATTTCCTTCTTGTTTTTATTTACAAATTCAGTGAACAGGTTTGAACCATTTACAATACCAAACCTTGGGCAGTGAGATCTTGAAGCAAATTTTAAGATCTAGTTGATTTCAACATACAAAAGTACCTAGAGCATAACATATAACATTCACAAAAGACCAGTGAATTTATCAATGGCACCTCTTAAATTATACTTTTTTGCTTGTTTTTATTTCAAATAATGTTATAAAAAACCTACACGACAAACAGTTCATTTGTGTACATTTTGCATGTAGTTTTGATCAAATATGACAAACTATTAACACGTTTATTTCCCCGATCATAAATAAATTCAAGTGCTTTCGAAAACTGCAATTTACATGTGAATCCATTTTTCTTGCTTATTTTACCAACAAATTCAGTCGGTATAGGGCTAAATCATGTTGGCCCCAAAAAGAAACTTTAGCAAGTCGCCAGATAAAGCAAAACTAATCATGTTGACCAATTACAAATGTGAGGGTTTGCAATTTTAACAAAACATACCACAGGGCTGTGCCTGTGGACAGAATTTTTTTAATGGTGGATGGTCAGGTTTTCGTACAAAGTGCAACATGTTTTACCAGGCCACCAATAGGAAAATGTAATTTGCGGTCTGTGCCCCAAGTGATGCTGCGTCATTCCCGCCATATCAGGACGGCTGATAAATCTGTGCAAATAGGGTAAAGCAATTATAACTCAGTATTGCCAATCAACCAAGCTCACTCGGCTAACAGACTTAATAAGCATCACTGACCCTAGGCAAGTGTGCATGGCTTATAAGCAATTTGTTCGCAGTTGACTGCATTTCAGTGCAAATATTTTCAACCTAGTTAACCAAATGTCAAAATATTTGTGATTAGGGTGAGGTCGTGCTATCTATTGTACCTGTGTAATGAACCAGTCTTACTGCAGATAAATCTTCTGATTTCGCCTTCTAAATTACAACAAATAAAAGTTGACAAAGGAACAAACCCTGGCTCATATTCTAAACCCAAAGCATCCATTTATTACATAATTAGACCCAAAAAAATCAATAAGATGTCGCAATTTGATGACTAAAAATTTTGTTTTAAAATAATCAGACAGTTAGTAATCCAATGATAATATTGATACCATGGATAAAAATAGATCAAACTCGATGTATTTTTATCTGTGCTGAAACTGCATTATTTATACTAACACTTGTCACAGTAGCTGCTGTTGTACTGTCACCTGTCAACTGGGCTCAAACTAAGCATAATGACCACTGAATACATAGTAACAGGAAGACACGATCCCTAATTGTACCTTGTTAGCTAACACAATTCCAATACACATAAAGCCAGTGTAATCACTGTTTATTGTTGTCAATGTTAACTAGGTCATGAGACAGTTCTAACTGGTTTTGAAGCCAAATGGTTCAGTCATGTGTATGTTAAATAGTTTGAAAAATGGCAGAATGCTGACCAGACAATGAGCAGTTTTGTCCTTCTGAGACTTGCCTTGTCATCTCCACCTCCCACGGGAACAAAACAAACTCAAACACAAGCTACATAAACTGTTTTTCACTGTGCAAATGAAGACTGTGTGTGTGGGTGATAATTGCTACAGCCACAGTGTCAACTGGTGGAACAGTACATGAGTGACATGGACCTGGATGACCCTAGTTCTGTCACCACCTTGTTATCATGGCAATAACAACAGTGCCGGTGCGTGCGTGTGTGTGTGCGTGCGTGCGTGGGTGCGTATGTGGTGTGTGTGCGTGTGTGCGTGCGCGTGTGCGTGTGTGCGTGTGTGCGTGCGTGGGTGCGTGTGTGGTGTGTGTGTGTGTGTGTGTGTGCGGTGCGCGTGCGCGTGCGTGCGGTGTGTGTGTGTGCGGTGTGCGGTGTGCGGTGTGTGTATGCGTGCTTGTACATACATGCTACAGTCATACTACATCAGCTTCTTATTGTGTACACCACTGAATGCATCAATATTTATTTTATGATATTTTACCTTATCTATTAATTTAAAATGTCACAACACGGGGTCACACATATTTTACAAACAGATCATTAAGAATTATGATTTAAAAAAAATAATGAACTGGAAACAAATAGACTGATAAATTCTACATTGATTTTATTATTGGCAAATGTTCTTTCCTCTCATGCATATGTAAATGTATGCATGCATATGCATGAAGTTAGTCGCACACTCTCTCCCTGTCCCTGTCCCTGTCCCTGTCCCTGTCCCTGTCCCTGTCCCTGTCCCTGTCCCTGTCTTCTCTCTCTCTCTCTCTCTCTCTCTCTCTATTTATCTCTCTCACAAACTTTATCAACTTGATCATTTACACATTTATATCTGCCTGCCCACCCGCCCGCCAGCCAGCCAGCCTGACTTATTCACCAATGTACTTGTGAGTCACAATATGACCAAGTTCTCTGACCTTAGTCCAAGAGTCATACATCATGCACCATCAGCCTGGCTACTTCCCAGAGTCTCCTAATTGCTGAGTGATATACTGCTAATGGCCTCTAACATCATCCATTAGCTACAAACTCACAGCCACTGGTTTGTTAGTATTGTTACCAACACAAAGCCACTAGTAACACATCACCACCTCATTAATATTGACACTTACTCAACTGTGCTACCTCAACAAAAGAAAATTCGCACTAATTATCAGGCAAGTTTACAAAAGTATTAGTCAACATTGTCTTAACAAAATTAGGTGAAACAACAAATAAATCACATATACAATATACTTGTAATTATATAAAATAAATAACGGACGGTGACTTCAAAATATCTACAGTTGATAAATATATAAAATGGAATGATATTTGTCCTCCATAGGCAAGTCAATATTAAAATGATTAGTATAATTGATATGTATATAGCGAATAACTTATCTGTTAAAATTAAACTGATCTCTCGTAACTCAAATCTAAGATATTGCTGAACTTCTTATCTATACTGAAGGCAATTTTCCTTTCATATAATTACTTTGTTCTTTGCTAACTTCTAATACCTGGTACACTATGGTTGGAATGTCATTCCTGCCTTGTGACTTTTGTAAGTTTAGTTAATTAATATTGTACAATATAAATGTTTCATTACACGTCATTTCGAAAACATAATTGTCCACACCAGCCATCATGCCTGTCCTCTAGATGGAAGAACATTTATACATTATAATTTATGTATGTATACAACATGCTGGTATAACCACAGCCAAACACAACACATAGTGGGAGTGGAAGACAACTGTGCTGCCATCTAGTGAATGTAACCATAACCATTATTTCATAACTATTGAACAATGCTATGCCAGTGTATTCAAGTTGTTTTGTAGTGCAATTATATTCAGATATAGCTTTAAAAAGAAACATACTTTAGCTGAAAAATGGGCCAAGTTGCCCTGAAGTCCTTCAGACTATATTGTGAGTTGGTAATTATGATGAAATGTGTGAGTGAATCACAATCACCATCCAGTGTTCACTGTAATCACCTAATTTACGTTTTCTCTGTGGTTATTCATATGAGATGACCAGTAATTCCAAATTCCATGAATGCAGCATACAATATTAGTCAAGCGTATGAATTTTAACTCTATATTTGTCCTGAAATAAATTACTTTTCAATGTTTGTCACTTACAGTGACAATAACTGTAACCAATAGACACTGCAGTCACATCATTTTTAAGATAATTAAACAAACCAAACATAAAAATAACACACAACTATAGAAAAATGAATAGTTTTGAGGATTTAGCTTAAAACCTGCAGACAGGTTCTGTCCACTTTAACTGGGATCTACTGAGTTACTGATACAGCCCCTATCACTGCTGCCACTGCAATTAGTCAAGGTGCCACATCAACAATAAAAGCTTGGGAACAAAGAGCTTCACCCTGCTGCCCTCTAGTGGAATATACAGATATCCACAGAAGGTCTGTGTCTTGAAAGGAGCAAAATGTTCAGGCAGAAACCGGCAACATGTTAACATTTTGGAAAACCCTGTGATGCCCCAGTGAACTACAGAGACCCTCAGACACATTTATGCAAGAGTATAGAGGAAAAGGTACAGAACAATCTTTGAAAAAATAAGACCCTGGGGGCTTAACAATAGGTCAATAACATTTAAATGTATTCTACATAGTGACAGTATAAAACATCTGTGCAAAATTTGACAATATATCTGCGAGCTACTGGTGGATGGTGGACACAAAGTGATGTCATAAGTCCACTGGACCTTTGGCCCGAAGGACTAAAAAAGTGCTCTTAACACTTTTAATTAAATAAAATGCTTTATTGAGTGACCCAGCGCACACTTCATTGAGTTATATAATAACTGAAGCTGAGGGTGGAACAGTCTCATTGATATGGAGTCTTGTGTTGTTTTCTGTGTAGAGTATAAATATATCTATGAATGTATAATTAATATATATTTATATATATTTGTTGTCACAGTAAAATTCTCGTGGTTTTTCTTGAAATGTCAAAGGTGTTGATGGCGATATTCACAGGTTTGTTCGTGTCAGTGTTAGTGGATCTGCTCTAGACTTGGAGCCATCAGTTAGTCTAGTGGCCTGCTCACCTCTAAATTCCACCTGTTTTATCAGTTGTAACATCTTGCTCACATTGACAGTGTAGCCCAAGTCAGATTTTGTAAGGGATGTTCAGACCTCAGTTATGTGACTCAAATCTTGTGAATTGTTTTGTAACGTGAGCAGGTCCAAGTGTTATTTTGCTAAGCTATTTTTCATTTGCTTTTTATGACTCTGTATATTATGGTTACTAACTTAGTGCTACAGAATACATAACTGAATTTATAATAACTCCGGTAGGTGACAGCACTAGCAACGTTGGTGGAATAAGTGATTAATCAATCCACCAGGTGTCACCACAGAGTATCATTAGTTGCTGACTACATGGCCCCATGTTATATTGGGTGTCTCCTAGCAAACCAGGGGTCATAGTTTTCTACAATACTCCTGGCAGATAACGCCAGTATTAGTTACTAAATAAAGTGTCTATGTAAACTGTCAGGGTGGCCTGTATGCCAACGATCTTCATGGTTTTAGTGCAAGTCTCACAAGGTCGATCAATGTTTATATTCAATTGTGTTGTACATATAAATTCTACGAATGTTGTATGTTTGAATATGTTATATGGTTGACTTGAATACATTGTTCTTCTTCTGCATCTTCTATGCAATATATGGAAAGTTGCTGAATTCGTTGAACTTTAGTCCTAATTGTTGTGTTCACTGGTTGCAAATGAAACCTTGGGAATTTTTGCAAATGCACCTTCCCCACATCTCAGGGCAACTATATACATTCCCAATACATTTGCCAATCTGACCTTTCACACACACCAGTGACAGTGCATTGTCCATCAATTACTTCCACTTCCTGGACACCAAATGTAACACGAGCCCCAACTGGCCCAAACTGAAAACGCTGTATCCTGAAGGTCAATGAGATGATTGGATAACATTCTCAACTTAACCATAACATTTGATCTGTTGACATGCCAGCAGGTGCTGAGATGAGTAACCAGGAGAGCCCCCTGGTGAATGAGGATGAACAGATGTAGTGGTAATGCTTGGTACACTCACCATGTGTAGAGCTTCGAGGGAGCGGGCGTCCTTCATGCCATGGTTGGTGACAGTGCGTTGGTCAGTGGGGTACACACTGTCCACTGACATCGCGCGTTCCATCTTTGTCCTGAAACAGTCAACACAAACTTAGAGGTGTCTTCTCAGCAAAATTAAAGGTCCTCGTCACCAAATTAAAGTTGCCTTTTCAGTTTGATTTCAGAAATTCATTTTGAGAAGCCAAAACCTGCAGGGTTGTTCTAGTTATTTGTGCAAATGTGTGTATTAATTATATTAAAATTATCGCACAAATTATCATCTGAATTGTTTCTTGCCCAGGATTTTAATTTAAAGACTGTCAACAAAGATGGGAGTATGACATCAGCGACTGGTCAGAGAAGATGATGGGAGCAGGAAGAAGAATGATGGACAGGGCAGTGCCTCGTGGGGTCAACATCCCGGGCAGCAACGTCTCACAGAGATAGGAAGACTGTCAAATACATTAAATCATAATATTATATACCCTGTTATTTTCCTCAGGATGAAATTTACTGATTTTACTACCTATTGTTTACTGGGGTGGGGAAAACGCGCCAACCCTGATATTGGGATATAAAAGAACTTGATTCAAAAGAACTATATATGTGACTGCTGTAAACTTATAATTATATTTTACACTTAATCATACATATATTATACATATATATATATATATATATATATATATATATATATATATATAATATATATATATATATATAATATATATATATATATATATATATATATATATATATATATATATATATATATATATATATATATTGAATTTTCTGCCAGAAACAAATATTTTTAATAAAATGGGACACAACCATAATCCACTAAGCAAATCTGTGAAACCCACATGATGTTTGGTGGACATAAATCGATTGTTACAAAATGTCCTGTAACTAATCTCAGGTGTACTGGTCACTAGGGGACATTTTACACAATTTCCATTAACACAGACAACTATTCAACTGAACGGCTTCACATACATCACGTGTGAATATGGCAGAAAATCCTCTGTATACTGTATATGAACAGGGCCACGCAGTGGATCGTCATTGTTGCTAATTTTAATAAAAACTGGAACACCATTGTATGCGGAAGGACACAAATGTGTGGTAGTGATGCGTCCGTCTCCCTACGCCTGTACTCACGGGTCCTGCTCCACCTCCTCCAGGACGTTGCTGGCCGACTTTGACTTCTGACTGCCATGTTTGTCTTCCTTCAGTTTGCTGCCCTTCTTGCGAGGAAACAACTTGCGCTTGAAGTTGATGAGACCTTGTCGCAGCCGACTCTTCTTCTTCCCACCTGTCAACAAGTTCACACGCTTCAACTTCTGCATTTGTGGCGTAACATTGTTATGAAGATATTGATGTTGAGATGATAGTTAATATAAAAATATGACAGATTTTAGTAGAAAAAATATGTATCTATTGATAATAACTGCCATAGGAAGCTTGTTAAATGACCCACACCACTTCTACACAGAATGTACTGCCTGGTGTTCCTATAACATAAGCCTAGTTGTCACACATATCTCTGAATAATCAGCTTGGATGAATCTGAGGAACCATGACCCAACACTCAATCGCCAGTATCATAAGCACTGATGTCATGCCTTCAAGACTGGTATACTACAGGGGAAATAAGTAGCTTCCACCAGAATCACTAAAATTTCAACAACAGTTGTTTCAATAAAACATTAAAATGTGAAAGATTCACTTAACGTTTCTCCCTACCTTCTGGTTTCCCTTCCTCGGCACTAGTGAGTGTTGGTTCCTCGGCGGGAGAGGGAGAAGGGCTGCCTCCCTCTGCCCTCCCTGTGATCCCTTCGTCCCCCTCCCCTGTCTCCATCGGTGTGTCCTCCCCTGTGTCCTCTGTCGCTGTCCTCTCTACTGTCCCGTCCTCTGGTGACAGTCGTTCAGTTGACCCGGCCACACCATCTGTCTGTGGCATGGCGTCAGGCACCACGAAGACACACTCGGATGTCATTGTTCATTCGTGCCACCTCTAGGTCATTGCAGAGACCTGTGACACAGGACAGGAGAGGTCAGGTCATGACATACACAGAGAGATAATATATTTAATATGTTATAGAGCCAGAGCCACAATTGTTGATGGCGCTTACAATACATTATGACCATTCACCTAAAATGGTAATGGTGAGACACTCATTTACATGACCAAGTAACAATTGTGCCAGTAGTCATACAATATTAATACATAAATACAATTTAATTGTAGGTAAAATGAAATAAAATAATCTTAATGTAAAAGTAAAACATGACCTTAACATATTTAAAAATCAATATGCAGTGTACAATTTGTCAATATTATGCCAAGCTGACTGATATGCCAGGCACTCTGGCTGACTGATATGCCAGGCACTCTGGCTGACTGATATGCCAGGCACTCTGTCAGACTGATATGCCAGGCAGTCTGGCTGACTGATATGCCAGGCACTCTGTCAGACTGATATGCCAGGCAGTCTGGCTGACTGATATGCCAGGCACTCTGTCAGACTGATTTGGTGGATAAGCTTAGTTATAAGCATGTTTTAAAAGAAGGTCGAATTATCTTTACAAGTATCTTTACAACTGCCCACAATACAACATAATTCACCTTCAGTTTGATCAAACACAAGGTGAATGCCTCCAAAACATGCACCAAGATTGGTGCCATGATCAATGATGGTTTGGTGAAATTACAGGCTGATTTTATCCAAATTGGTGTCGATGACCTATTATGTTAAATAAGCAAATCTGAGCCAAACTGTATTCACTGTCTCCTGCATGTCACAGAAATGGTGTCTTCAATGGCTAACATCAACAGAACTGATTAATGTTATGCAGGTGTCATTTTATGACACAAAACTACATAAATTTTAATGTTATAGTGAAAGGTTGCATCACACTGAAAGATTCCTGATAGACCGTTTGAATCCGTAAATTGTCAATAAAATGAAGCACTATTTTACTGGTGAGAGTTTTACTACACATTTACTGTGATATGGAAAACACAGAATGCTATAAAAGATGACAATCTTGACCAGACAATATCAGTTGCTTTGTGTCATGTTCATTACAAATACAGTCACAGCTGTACCTTGAATTATTTCTAAATTGAATTTGGCGATCAGAGACAAGAACAACAACCTTCAATGTTCGACATTTAAACAAAGTTAAAAAAAATTCATAACATTCATGAAAGATAACATTGTTCACAGTTTCTCTCTTTCAAAGTGAGGTATCTGTTCAGTTACACAGAATTAACATTAAGTTTTGTTAAATTATAAACAAACTGTTACAAGAGTCGTTTTGTTTGAATACTTATAAAAACTAGACCAACTAATGGCTAAGAATACTGCTAGAATATGTTCACAACATTTTAGTAAAACAATTATTTTACCTGGCCCAGTTTTTCTGGGTAAACTGTCATCGGAGCTTGTTGACAAAGTGAATGTTTGTTTACAAACTAGTCATTTCACAGGTGCAACATTCAAATAACAATCACTGTTTTGGTTTTGGGCTTCTTATGGTCCAAATGTCATTTAGTTGACCAGCATCACTAGTAACTGTATCAACCATTTAGTTAAATATTAGCCACAGATGACATTTAAAACACATTTTACACAAAACTGTGCCAATATCACGCAACCAAATTGGGCAAACTATTTGCTAAATGGGCAACCCGAGACATGCCATTGACACATTTTGAACGAAATTAGATAATCATCTCATTGTACAGGAGGGAGGTTCATGTACCTGACGACACAATACAGCAATGGTGAGTTGTGAGTCGTATAGTTGAGAACACAACTCGTGTCTGCCATTAAACAGGTCACATGACAGTGAGTGCAAGGCCTGGGTACCAATGCAGTATGTCGCAACACCCTACCCCAAATATACGCCAATCTACTTATTGCCATTCACTCACCACAGGGCCTTGTTCACAACACACAGTAATGTCTTATGCAAATATTGTATACTTCATGCGTATTTAAATGGCGATTTTTACTTCACAAAAATTCCATGCCGGAGAGAAAATCCTCAACTCAAAATTTTTCACAGATAGTATGGTACTTAGAACTACTTCACACATATTCCTTGCAGATATGTTCAAACAATACCAACTTGCCTCTTTAGGAACCATTCACCCATGCTCCAATTACTCTGTGAAGACTGTTTGTATGGAAATATCCACCACTGTCTACAACCAAGTATCCTTTCATGCAGCTGAGTTACCTGGAGCAATGCCAAGTGGACGGAGTCGCTCAAGATTCGACACCACAACAAGAGTATTCGAAACAATAAACTTTCTCATTTGAAAGTCTGTTGCTTAAACTACTATCCCAGGTATTAGGTGTTATACTATAGGGTCTCTTTCTCTGTGAGATCTCCTGTACAAAGGATATATGCACAGAAAACAAACAGTGTCGAAATATAAATATATTCTGTCCCATCATAGTGGTTTATCATGTGGATCTATGGATAAATGGAATATCAGATTAGACAGAGATCTTATGTAACAGCATTTAGCAGGTTGGAACATGTTCAATGACTTGTTGGTTGCTAGGACCCATTGTAAATATCGTTTTGATTTGACACAGCAAATGTACTGATTAACATAACAGGGCAATAGAAACTGATAATTTTTTAAATATAAATCTTTGACGAAACATCAGAGTGCATGCTTGCCTTAAAGAAATTAAATAACCGCAATCAACAACAAGGCAGCTGGAATTTTTTAATCACGTTTATATATATATATATATATATATATATATATTATTTATTATGGATATTATTATATGTGCATGTTCACTAAACTTTAAAAAAACATTGAGTAACCCATTTTTAGCTACATGACAAAAAGGTAACTAAATAAATTATCAGAATCTGTAACACAGTAAGCAAAAGTGTAACATCACTTAAGTGCTCATAGTTTCATAAGTTGTGCACCCACTGTTAAAATACCTCTCTAAGTAGCCAGGCATCCGTGTAACGTCTGAACCTGAGCGCACACATCTCAAGTGGCGTGTCTGTGACTGTACCCTGTTATTATAACAGCGTATTAGTCATGTTACCTCGCTGGTATCTCCCACATTGACACTGTAACCTCTCGCAAGTCTGCCCAAACTTTTTACTGGCTATGAATACTACACAACACCACACAAACTGTGCTGGTGAATGTGTTCGGCCAGCCGTGTCTGTGTGCGCTGAAGCATGCAGGAAGGGTTGAGCTGAGTGAAAACAACACAAAAAGCTCCAGGCTCACACAATCTGGCCCATAGGACACTCCCTGGTCGTTGCATCAGTTATTCTCACAGTCAGGACATTCATTGTAAATGAGTTCCTTTCTTATGTTGCATTCTGTTGATGTCGTGGCTCGTGATAGTTGCTTTTCATTGGAATGTGACATACACCAGGCGATAGCATAGATCTCACTGCTAGGACAAGTCTCAGGATAGGTTATCTGTCAATAGGACAAATCTCAGGACAATATTGATGGTAGGCCAAATCGTAAGACAAATGTCTGTTGGCAGAACAAATCTCAGGACAGGATGTATGTTGACAGGACAAGTTTCAGGCAGGAGACTATGTATTATTTGTAGGACAACTCTTATGGCATGATGCATGTTTGTAGGACAAGTCTTAGGGCATGATGCATGTATGTAGGACAAGTCTTAGGGCATGATGCATGTATGTAGGACAAGTCTTAGGGCATGATGCATGTATGTAGGACAAGTCTCTGGGCATAATGCATGTATGTAGGACAAGTCTCTGGGCATGATGCATGTATGTAGGACAAGTCTCTGGGCATGATGCATGTATGTAGGACAAGTCTTAGGGCATGATGCATGTATGTAGGACAAGTCTTAGGGCATGATGCATGTATGTAGGACAAGTCTCTGGGCATGATGCATGTATGTAGGACAAGTCTTAGGGCATGATGCATGTATGTAGGACAAGTCTTAGGGCATGATGCATGTATGTAGGACAAGTCTCTGGGCATAATGCATGTATGTAGGACAAGTCTTAGGGCATGATGCATGTATGTAGGACAAGTCTCTGGGCATAATGCATGTATGTAGGACAAGTCTTAGGGCATGATGCATGTATGTAGGACAAGTCTCTGGGCATGATGCATGTATGTAGGACAAGTCTCTGGGCATGGGATGCATGTATGTAGGACAAGTCTTAGGGCATGATGCATGTATGTAGGACAAGTCTTGGGCATGATGCATGTATGTAGGACAAGTCTTAGGGCATGATGCATGTATGTAGGACAAGTCTCTGGGCATGATGCATGTATGTAGGACAAGTCTCTGGGCATATGCATGTATGTAGGACAAGTCTTGGGCATGATGCATGTATGTAGGACAAGTCTCTGGGCATGATGCATGTATGTAGGACAAGTCTTAGGGCATGATGCATGTATGTAGGACACGTCTCTGGGCAGTGTTAGTAGGATAAGTCTTTGCCTGACAGTACGTACTGGTATGTTCGAAGGCAAGTCACAGACAGGATGTTTGTTGGAATGACAAGTGTTATGACAGGATGTGTTTGTAGGACAAGACTCAGGACGTGATATTTGTTGGCTTATGAAAGCATATATACAGGAAAGTATACAGGGGGTCATAAATTCATCAGGACAAACATGTATCTTTGTACTCACTACTCACTTCGTCGGACAAGCCCACGTTGGTTGCTGGTGTTAGGGCGAGTTGTCTGCTGGAAGTCTGTCCATATCAGCAAGGATTTGAAACCCCGTGGAAGAATGATTAACACCCACTCCCACATACACCCACCCTACAACTTCCCACATCCCTAACTTTCTTTCTATCACCAATTAACCCCCTCCAATCCCTGACAAGGAGGTTGTTTTTGTGGCCAGGTCATCTCCTCCAGGTGTGTCATGGAACAAGTAAATCTTGTACCAGAAAGTGGCTAATGAAACATGACACCTCAGGCCACCTACCCTGGTAATCAAGCAGCACCAGTAGTATTTACCTAAAATAGCTTTAATTAGAGAGCACAGATGGCATACTGGTGAAAATACTCTGGTAGTCTGGCAATGTTGTGATAGCATATCATAGTGATGATCAGTTAAGATTTCTAAATCGATATTATTAATCGAGTGAATAGTCACAGTGGTAGTGTTACACATGTTTTACAAGATTGTCCTATGGGTTTATGAACCACCTACCAGGAAAGCTGCCCCTGTATCACGAACTTGACAACATAAAGAAAAGACTATCACAGAAATACTTGTCTTATGTCCACATTCATGCCTAGCAACACTAATATTATTTCACAATTCTGGAATATCATGACTAGGGCTAACTGGTGGAAATGATACCATGGCTAATTGTAGGAAATGACTGTCACATTTTTTCCCAACCTTCATTATTTTGCATACCCATATGTACCTGCAGGGCTGCAAGCACATACAGTCAAGCGTCTATACAGTTATCCTGTGTGTTTTCTGGCATGGGCTGAAAAGCTGGCAAGCTGAAATAATAATTATCCTGGAGCGGAAACAAATACCACAACATTTTGATAACGTATCATCTTGCAAATATTGACACAACAATCTAAAAATGATAAACCCACACCTTACCTCAAAGCAAGTATGAAATATTGACTTGTCATGTATAAAAGATTAAGCAATATCAGCAGGCAAGTCATGGTATGTGACTGCACTGCATGCATGTGTGCATGTATGCATGCATGCGTAATCATGTTGACACAAATAAAAACACAGTTACAGAGTAGTTGAGTGTACTTACTACTTAGGACTAGCTGGTACCCACACATTTCTAATCTGAGACTTCACCAATTGTGTACAAACTAGACCAATCCTACTCAAACAAACATTGCCACGAAATCAGCAAGAACCACTGGTAGATGATCCCCAAGTTCCTTTCTCAGAATTCCCATGTGTGTGGTGTTTTTATAACTACAGTTGCTACATTTATGCACCAAATACTTCATTTTATACATGAAACTGTATGCGTCACGCTTCAACGAGCACAAGTAATGGTTTCCTTCTTCCAGGTGCCATTTCCTCTTCCCACAAAGTGACGTCCTAACCATGTTAATGGTGCAACAAACTCATCCAGTCTGGTTGTGTTTCTGTCCACACCTACACCAACACCGACACCCAGGAGCTCATCCTGAAGACATTTGTATTGTAAATGTTCTATGTGTGAATTACTGGAGTGTATGGCAGTTGCCCAGGGGTCACTTTCCCAGTGGTCATTTAAATGAAAAGTGGATACTTGCTCAGTGATAAAAGATTACATAAATGTAATAAATAAATCCTTCTTTGATAACAATATAACATATAGCATATTATTTAACTCTAACCTTAATATGCAATTAAGACTAAGTTCCTGTGATCCTTCTCCCCTTGTGTATACCAGGTATATCTTATTCTGTCATTGAGCAACTGTCCATGTGTTCTCATTTGACCACTGGGCAGTGGTGTTTCAGGACAATAGGCAACTGTCCTGTAGACAACTCTCTGTACCCAGCCACCCTGAACTCTTGATAATGATTCCTCCACTTAAAAAAAAAAACACTAAAAGTTGACAGTCGTGCAGTGGTAATAGTACATGAAGTACTCTCAACAGTGACAACCAAGTGTCAAGTCCATGTACTGCCAGTCCAAGCTCAGGCAATGCTATTCACTTCACACTGCCTCAGTTCACTCAACTGTATGAAGGTCTACCTGGTTCTAGACTGTGGTGGACATCTGTGATCAAACTGTCTTTCTACAGTAACTGTGTAAATATAAAGTAATTTTAATAAATACTGGAATGAACAAGTTTACAGCAAATGAAGAGTGAAGCAGTTTGCCTGGTCATTCAAAACAAATATTTATTTGTATCAAAAACTACCAATAATAAAGATCATCGGACAAACTGTGTACATTTTGTGTATGTAGTAGTCTATGTACCCGAGCTCCCCGTACAACCACATGGAACATCCCTACACCAGGTCATGAAGGAAACAGGAAGAACTGTCTGGGCCTTGCTGTTTTCACACTTCACCGCACACAACCCGCAAGGGACAGAAGCCATCTCATGTCACCCAGATTGTCACCTCACCCAGCCGGCCATGCGTGACCATAACTGGTAACTGTGTCATTTAGCAGACATAAAGAAGACTGTGTGGGCTGATCAAGATAACCACACAGGTATGTGTCCCTCCCACAACTTAGTGGGCTGGCACAGAGTGACAGTGACCATATCTGGTCATCTAGCTGGGTACAATTGCAAACTTGGACACACTAGAATGGAACTGACCACAGACCTACAGAATAGAAGAACCCTACTTATAAAAGTGAACATTTTATTACTCAGAAATATTGATTTATCAGATACCGTTCATGGATAATTTACATGACCTGGAACATGAATTCACTTTCAGTGACAGTGTACATCATGTAGGCAGTAGGCACACTCTAGTGCCACTATCTTTATTAAGTAAAAACTATGTTTCTGAATATCACACTTTTTAGGTAAATGAATACCAATAAACAATTGATATGGACAATGATAATTCAGAACTGGATCTAGGGGGAATTTAGGGAAAAATTCCCTTGGAGATAATTTCACCTGCTTGAACTTTCAGAGTCAGTCATGTGGCAATATAAATTGCATGAATACCAGTTTGTACAGAACTATCAGATTTGAAGATGGTATCTGGAGTAGTTGTGACCACATACATTCATCAACACAAAAGTAGTCGAGTTAGCGTCAATGGATCACAAAACATTTTGAATTACTGTTGAAATGTCATTTGAATGTTCAACTTACTATGACTATGAATTCAGCAACTGTACAATTTACAATGACCATGACCTATTCTTTTTAACTCTTGCTCTAAATAGCAGTGGCTGGTTAAATTAAGGAGCATTCATTTACAGTGCGTGGGAAACAGGGGTTAACAACCACAGGGCAAGTGGCTTCTTAAACAATTAAGCACGGTATGAAGCGATTGAACATTTTTATTTTTAGAAAACAACTGTGTCTTGCTACAGCTAGTACTGGTAGTTAACACTTTCAGGCACAAACCATGATCTAATTAAGCTATAAAAACGAGTTTCAACCAATACACATGTCAGGTTTGGGATAAAAGAAATTGGTACAGATTACTACCCAGAATAATTGAAATGGTGTTCACTGTTCACTTGAACGTGGCTATCACTGTAAGGGAGTCAAGTGTAAAGCTTTGTGCAATCCTGAGGACTGGATGCTGCGATATATCAAAGCCTACCTTTCTATTGTGACTTTTAATTCTCATGTATAACCACATCAAATGTGAAGCTATAGGCTACAGTATTTGTCTGTGCCTGTTTGAGATGTAGCTAAGACAAATGTTGAGTGCTTATTTTGTCCAATCAAATATGTACGCAGTCCAACATCGACCGAACATAAGACATCCTTGACCCAGATGTGAGAACCACGGGAGGTGAACAGTAATCCCATTGCATACAGAAGGACACAAGTGCAGGAATATGTGTAGCTTGCAACATACCAGTAGGTTCATCTAGACACCGTCCACCTGTCCACCCGTCATTTGGGTGGGGAGAGTTTGTTTTGGACAAGTACAAATTAAAGTATATGCAGGAATTTGAACAGCAAAAACGCTTTACATTATTCAACCTGTGCGAATTAGGCTGTGGTGTGTGTACACTGTACACTGTACACTGTATACACACAGGAAGACACACATTTATCTACCCGGAAATGTTGGACTGGAAAAAATCTTATCGTAAATAATAGCCTGGCCTGGCTACTATATATACCTAACACAAATTAGAGAAAGCTAAGACTTAAGAGCTAAGACATGGGTTCTATAACAGCTATAGAGTCAGTTCCCTTGTCCTTTTACAAGATACACAATGTGGTAATGTGTGGTATATATGTATATCATTGCAGACTAAAAATGAATGATCTAAGTTTTGTGTTTAGTGACTAATAAACTGACGAGCCAATTCAAAACGCTAAGCAATTTATTGCATACTTCAATCTGTAAATAGTCCCACACAAATCATGTTGACAGTTATGAGAAATGTTTCACATAGAGGCCTTGTCAACATCTACTCCAGATATCTTCAAAAAGAAATGTATGTTTATAATACAATAAAGTTACATAACAATACCAAGAAAGTAGGACCCGTTGGCTGACCATCTGTTGACCACAAGATACAATAATAACACAAGATAACAATGCATCATGACCGAAGAGCCAACTGTTGCCAGCCCTCGGGTCACCCCAATATGTCACACGGACTAGTTGACTGGGTGTGACATGACACATCAACTCTCCCACTGTGAGCCATTCTGCTTAGAGTTTAGTCATCTAATGTACTGGGTAGTGTCAGTTACACTGCTGTTAGCTGGGTTATTCCCATGAAATGATCTGTGGCAAAAACTTCTTACAGCCTACATTTTTGGGTAGTTGGGTAGTAACTAATTTAGCATATGTGATGTTGTTACCTAAACCTGTGTAAGTACATGAAATATTCCCTGTACATTACTAAGAGATTAGGCTGAAATAATTTTTTCATTATTATCTGTGTAGCTATGCAAGAATAATTTGATTCTATGCATTTTAATAAAACAGTAAGTAAAAACAGTGTTTGCTTTTGAATTTAATGTTAAAATATTACTGTTACTTAATTAAACTCCAACTACTAAATTACTATCAAGGCTCATAATGTTCATTAAAAGTAAAATATGTTATTAATCGGGATGCAATTTCAAAACATCCTACAATTTATACATTTTTATATGTTAATTGTATAACAATAATAAGCGATATATAGTCAATACAATGGTGTGATATTTACACATATGTAGCTAGAACAACCACAGTTTGCCTTCAATTGATATACATACAACATACCCCAGTACATTTAACTCAAACCAACATAGCACTGATGGTAGTGCCAATTTGACATAAAATCTTTATGTCAAACATGACTAATAAACCTATCTATCTAGTTTGCACACAGACACAACTACTGTAGTCTTGCTATACTCTGCAACAGGCTATCGTTGGGTTGCAGTGTTCTCCTGTCCTGTCCAGGCATGTACACTGTACAACTGCCTACGTCAATGGGCACTGTACGAGTATGACCTACAGTGTTTTATTCATTTCTGTCAACTGCCAAGTTTAAATAACTTTACTCACACCACATTGCACCAGTGTTCCGTCAGACCCTCACCAACATGATTTGGGAGAAATCTACAGAAACCAGCAAGTCTCTTATGATAATCTAAAGACTAATTAACACATCCTTTTTGTATATAGGTGATACTAGTTCATGTAGGAGAACAGACAGAAAACACAACTTCAGATTCTGAAAAGCTGCCCACACAAGAAGCTCCAGTGCATTCATGTGCCTACCATGAGGTAAATGATGCATATTTTGTCCTGACACTTAAGAAGGCAGAAACCTTAAAAACCATGGCATCTAAATGGTCTCTTGTTTTGGCCAGTATGCTATGCTTTAAATTGTGTTCAAACTACTTTCAACTAGTGGTCATGTAATGCATCAAAGCATTATCCCACCGCACACAGGAGGCATGACATGGCATATCTGAAGTGTCTTGACAGCCAGTGCAAGTGGTACCCTGGGTAGCTCATTCAGTGACTCAAAACTGGTTATTGGCATATAGTTGCACTGCTTGTGTAAGACAAACACAAATAATGGCTGGACATACCTCATTGGTGCCTGCTGTATTGACCACATGTTCAGTGGAGTGTAGCAACATGACATACATGTATATTGAAATGTTGACACTTTTCAAGTGTGTATACCTTGTCACACGCCACTGCTTTATTGCATCTGGATGAGCTATTTATAAATTTGCACACACAGTCAAACACCTTTGTCACGTTGTGTGACTTACTTGTACCATCATCAAATTACACAGTAGTACTTACCTCACTATGTCAACAAACAAACATTAGAAAAAAGAAAACATATTATGTTTGCTGTGGGACTTCACTATTAAGAGCATCCTCGGACAAAGGTGACCTGAATAGTGAGGTGACCTTATTGTTGGGATCAATTCCCTGTAGTTTACACTGTTAAGGAAACAATTTTGGACTGCCCGGGTATGACCGTAACACGTGATGGAAAACATGGTTTGATTCTATTTACACGTACATATTTAAGAACAGCAACTCAGGCTTGGTCCAGGTGTTCAGAAAAAATCACTAACATATTTTTTTTCATCAACTGATTTGGTAAAGTGACTGTTTTGAAATATCTTCACTTAGTCAACTTATTTCTGCAGACAGATTGTGGCACAGTGGCAGTGCAACTGCAATATGGGTGGTGGGTTGACATCTTGCTGAATGGATGGGCCTGACAATTATGCAGCAATCAATGCATGAACTAATAACAAGTAATAAGTTCAGCCTGACATGGAGGCTCTTGGAGCTGTACTACAGGCTAAATGAGGTCATTCTGATAGGCAAAGGGTCATCCTAATATATGGGGGACCATCCCAATATACCAGGAACCATTCTAATATGCAAAGGACCATTCAAGTATATGAAGGATCATCTAAATATACCAAGGAGCAGGTACCTTGCCAATACACAAGGCATTATCCCTGTTTGGGAACATCCCAGTCATGGGCAATACATAAGGGACCAACCCAAAGTATGAGGGATCATCCCTTTCTCTGAAGAATACTGTCTGATTGAGGATCAACCTGTTTTAAAGAAGACCAAGACCAAGATTGCCTGGATATTGAGTCCATTTAGTCTGCTGAGACACTGAATTAGCCTACAAGGCCATTAAAGATCCCTGCTGATACAAGGACCTATTAACCCACCTAGGGACCAAGGTGACCTGAGGACCACAACATCAGCCAAGGAGGCTGGCAAGGGAACTGTGTTACTGTTATTACCAGTAGGAATGACCACACTTTTCTAGACCATATATGCATTGTTACAGGAAGTGAGCACATAGGTTTTAATACCTGGTCAAGGATTGACCTCACTGACCTAAATGTTGACCTTACATGTCAATCCTCACTACTCAATGTTGCGTAATAAAAAAGTACTGCCTGAAGTTACTGACTGTGACATCCCTACAGCAAGCACAGTGCTTGATGCTGTAGAATTCACAAAGAGACCTTTTTTATGCTCTAGCAGGAATGTTGGCTACAGTCTTCAATACACTACACTCTGTCTCTGAGTGCAGACTGTGCAGGGTCCTGTGTCAATTTTGTGGTTTGCCTTCCACTGTACAAGCCATATCAACAGATCATTTGAGGTTTTGCTACAGGTTACCACTTGTGCATGTAGCATAAAAATCAGACAAATTAAGACACGGTTAAATATTCCCAGACAAGTGTAGTAGGTACCACAGGCGACACAGGGAAGGGGGGGGGCAAAATATAATCCGTTCACGCCTGCCAAAAAACATCAACTCAGCTGCTGGGCTCTAACACACTGCTGAGGGGACTGCTGTTGAAAACTCAAAAACGTTTGCCACTGTTCAGCTATATCTTTAGAATACTTCTCAGCTCCACTGGTGCCTTTGGAAGATGAGGGCAGTGTTCAAAATGTCTTCTAGAAGGACATGTAATGGGGCACATTCAAAACACACTTAGGAAAAAGACACTTTCTGAAGATCTAACCATATGGAGGAGGGGGGACAAATGTCTTTGGATCCACCTACATGTACAATACAAGTACATGTGTGCAACTTATTTCGAAGAGTCTATCAAAAAACAACAACTCTTGAGGCAGAGTGAATTCCCCCCAATTTGTCCAAGAATCTAGCTACACGGTTCATAGGCCAAAAGAGTAGTAGCCAGAGTTTTCAGTTGCTGTTTCCGGATTCGTGAATACAGATGGATTGTAAAGCAGGAGTAAAAAGTGACATATTATGAAGTGAAAGCATTGTATCTTACAAAGTTTTCAGATTATCTGGGGTCTTCTTGGGTTTTTGATGAGTGTTTGTTTTTTCTTTCTTACCTTCATATGATTGAAGATTTGGTCAAATTGTGATTTGGAAAGATCATTGGCAATCAGACAAAAGAAAATCTCCTGGGTCAAGTCCTTTAAATACATGTACCTGTGTTTCCCCCTGCTATATGAGTGAGGTGGGCCACCTCGCTGTTTTTCTAGGCCACCTCGCTTTAAATATGCCAAAATCACTGCCTTGTAGCTATTTCTTGCTATAAACATGTTTACATGATGCTACCTTGTTGTATGCATTTATTTCCTCTCTATTTCCCAGGTAATAGCTTAAAACACCCTTCAGATTGCACCATTTTGAAGGTAGTTAAAAAAAGTTCTGGGCGACCATGCTCTGGATCCATAGTGTCACGTCATGCCTTCGGTGCTCACTCAGTCCATCCTACCACCTCACACATATCATTTTACTCAGAGGGGACACTGGAAGTGGTAATCATTAATTTGTAGATTAATATATAAACTAGCCTTGTAGATTAATATGTAAACTAGCCTTGATTTTGTAGGCCCTGTAATGTGGTAACAGGTTATATAATTACACATGCAATTGCTGAGAACATGTTTGACTTCTCAGAGGGGTGAGGATAATTAGTCACTATGATAGTATTCAATCAGGAATTCAAGGTAACTAATTAAAGTGACTCTCTTCCCCACATATCAAGAGATTGACCTTCTCACACCGAAATCCAAAATACATAGCAAGTTGAGGGTATAGGTGGGAAATAGGAAGATACCAACATACAGCACTTACCATGTTCAACTACAACAATTTCAGGTGTGGATTAGTCTTATTACTGTAGTAGACTTGAAAATAAACATGCCACAAAATATTGATTTAAAAAAAAATTGGGATAATCAGTTGGCTGAAAATTAAGCTATATATATCAGCTGACAGTCTTAACATAAGAAAAATATTTTAACATCTTGGGCTTAGCATGAGCCTACGCTTATCGGATTGTTTTCAGTTATGACCAGTGATTTAAAATATACACAGTTCGTTGCCATACCATCTTCTTTTTGCTTGTAAAAAATCAAACACAAACTGTCAAAAAGACTATTCATAATTCAGCATTTTGAAATACGCCAAACTGCCTTGACACGGACATGTCCATATATGGGAATGCTTCCTACTGTATCAGTCAACACTAACATATCCGACACATACAATGACAACACAATCACTGCAATCTCAGAGTGGCCTCGCTAGCTGTCAATCGGGCACCACGTTCAACGTTGTCATTGATTTGTCAGGCCCAGAATAAACACGAGATAAAGTACGCAGTCAGAACGCGTAACATTCACCGAATTGTTTTCGTTCATTTACCTCTGACACGTTGGTTGTATGGTGAACAAACGCCGTTGGTAAAGCTCCAAATAATGCGAAGTACTTCGAAACTGTAAGACACTTCCTCTCGCGCTCGCAATCTGTGTATAATTTTCCGAAAATGGACGGCCACTACATCACGTGACTGCATGCGTAGGTTAAAGGTAAGGGTCACATGATTTTTACACGCAAAGAAGCATCGACGTGTAAAAGATGTGTAATGCAGAACACTGTTGCTTAGATACATCGCGCTTTCTACAATGTATGTCGTTTTTGTCTATGATTCAAGCTAAGGAGTAGTCGCATTTAGATTGTAATTCATGTCAATGCATTTATGTTTATTTGCGGTACTTCTCTCGATGCAACATCCGCGTGGAAGCCTAGTGCTAGATATAGCGTATACTATGCTATGGTACGCCAAACGAGCGTGTGTGTGTGTGTGTGTGTGTGTGTGTGTGTGTGTGTGTGTGTGTGTGTGTGTGTGTGTGTGTGGGTGGGTGGGTGCGTGGGTACCGTGGGTGTGCGTGGTCGTGTGCGTGCATGTATTATAGTTGTGAGTGTGTCATGGTACGCCAACAATTACAGTCAAAATGTAAACAAGGTAATAACAAAAATATCATTATAATTGCCTGTTCGTATGTGAAACACGATACAAATAGTAGTCATGCATTTATGTAGTCATTTTATTTCATAACAATAATTGAAATCGGTTTTTCTTGCAATTAGGATATATTAATTATATATATATATATATATATATCCTATACTCTGTATATGTGTGTATGTACGTGTGTGTGTGTTTGTGCATGCATGCATGTATGGTGTGTGTGCAATTGTGCATGTGTCCACTGTGGAAATAAAGATGATATGTACATATGCGTGCAATTTCTTTTTTGAGCTCCTGTTTTATAACAATAAATATAATATATTGGAACTGTTATGAATAAAATATTCAGGAAATACTACCCGGGTACTTCTGTCATAGGTATTCATGCATATATCCAAACCACAGCTAATTCACTCGATCAGCATATCCAAAAGTAATGTTTTTCCATATATAAATGGACCTCTGGTACATACACAATGGGGGTCCATTTATAATATCACACTGGCAGGCAAGTTGAACTGCACCCCCTTGATGTTTGGAAACTATGCAGCTGCATTTGTTCCACTCATCAAAAATGTCCTAGCAAAATATGGGGTAAGCTTTTCTCATGTCCCCACTATTGAGGGTGAGGTCAGCCCCCATTTCAACTCTATATAATATTATAATATGTGTTTCAGCACGTTTTGATGGCTTGATCATGCAGCAGGGCTGTGTCACTGAACACTGTTACTGTGTGTGGGTGTGTGGTGCTTGTGTGTGTCACATGTGTGACAGTGTACGTATGTGTGTGCGTGGCAGCACTTGTAAGTTCATCCCATGCAAGGTATCGTGGCAGCTTCTCTTATCTTTTTCTTTGTTCATTCACTCCCACCACGAACAATGTGATAGATAAAAAACCTACAACAATAGATATTTAGTTTAACTTGCAAACAAGGAACCATTTCTGAACCAGTTGGCACGTGTCATACTGGTTAATAATTTGTTCCGCTCCATCAGTAAGTGTTTTCATGTGTATTCATGTGAATACACGTATGTGTTCTGCCTGTTGTCACGAGTTTTGAACGAGTTTGACACGAGTTGTACTGGGTCAGAACTGGTACGGTTTCAGTGGTACGTGTCATCATGTGAAAAAACTCGTGATTTCACGGTAAACATGTGTCTACACACCAAATTTGTTAACAGAATCCGGTGAATTCACGTGAATTGAGGCAGTTGAACTCGTGAATTCTCTTACAGAACATGTGAAATCATGGGCCATTATTTGCTGGGTACTCTTTAGTAAACCCAGCGAACAGTGAACCAGATTGTGCTACTGTAGCATTAAGTTCCAGTTATAGGGAAATTGTCAAACAGCAGAGATTAAATGTTAAAAAACAAGTTTAAAATCAAAATATTTTCCTTATTGTACAACAGTAACGGTTGCTGTTGCAATGTAAGATGGTATACTATTTCATGTGACAGGTATATGGAGTTTGCAATCAGGACCAAATGGAACAGTGAGTTTGTGGATCATGAACCCATTACTGTGGCCTTGTCTTCCACTCAAGATGGGGTCCGTGTCACAATCACAGCCCCCTTCTTCAATTCCCCTCCTGCCCCTGGTGGGAAACCTGGCGAACCATTTCCACAGCTTTGGGACTATGAAGGTGAGAATGTTTTTATAAAAAATTAACATGATATAAGGGGAAGAAGACGGTCATTAATAACGTTAAAAAGATGGACAGATGTATGGAGACAAACATAGTTGCTTTTTATCCAGTTATATGCTTATTAGTTTCCTGGGAACTTTATAAAGGGAAGTAGTCTAGAGGAAAAACCAGTTAGTCGATAGAGAGACGAACTATATATGTACTGGAAGGGCACCATCTAGCAGACGATGGCACACGATAGGTAGATGGGGGAGCATATACCAAGGCCTTCACCCAACCACAGGACACTACGGCTATACAAATGTGACACATTGTAACACCATTATAATAAATAAAAAAGTTTAGTTAAATTTCACGGGTTTAATGTATATTATAAGTTAGTGCGAACTTAAATATTTACAACCAATTGAGGAGCCAGTAGTGTTCCAGTCAGGTAGATTTTCTCTATGTTTACTGTGACTTTTTTAGCTTTTATTTGTCTATTTTGTTTCACTTACATATGTCTGCACCAGTTTGTAATGTGCCAGTCAATTGATGTGTGCTGTATGTATATTGTTATGCAAAGTTGCGTATACAGTTTGTAGAGTGACGTATGTCTTTATCATAATTGATTCTAGGGAAAGTCCAAGGTTAATAGTTAGCAAAGCAAATTGTGGGGGCTTACTCAGTCTATGCATTCCTAAATGTCTGCCATAAAAACTGTAGGCTAAAACTCATGGCCAAAACTAAACAGTGCCATGCCCATAACTTATTAAGGCACAGCTATAGCAGGTCGTTTCTGAATTTGAACTCTGGACACTTTGTGGTATTTTAAAAATTGTCATACAGTGCTGTAATCTTATTTTCTACTTAACATTTTACAGTAAATTTTCTATTAGTTTGGTGAATGACAATCCTAATAAATCATGTAATATTCATTCCTTTAATTCATGTTTTATGTTGTGTTTCAGTTGTAGAAGTATTTTTCCTAAATGACGATGATCAATATGTCGAAGTGGAGCTTTGTCCGTAAGTTGCAAATCTAATTTACGTAACAAAAGTATCTGGTGCATAGGTCATAAACTTGCCTGTCTGTTATTAAGGGACTTTTGTAAAATTAATGGTATGTAACGATGTACTGCTATGGTTATACATACATATATGAATGAGATCAGGTGAATGGCTTAGAAACATGTAAACATGATATGAGAATTGAGAGTTCTAATTATATATGTAACCTAAATGGCACATGAAAATTATTTTCACAGCTGAACAATTTATTAACTTTTGTAAGTTGAAATCATATCTTTTCATGGCTAAAGAAGTCCGCTTTCATTTACACCTTAGGTCCAGCATATTAAATTAAGTGTTTAAAATAGTGATACAGTATCTGTCAAGTGAACATTACTAATATAACCTGATGTACCTGGCAACCAAGTGTCAGTACCACAGTTCTTGTTCTGTGTCTCCACACGCAAATTAGAGATCACTCACATTGCTTCTGTTCACCCAGCTGTATGACAACCTGGCTACAGACAGGTGTGGATATTTGTATGCGCACCTCCGCGCATTAATTGCAACATAGTTGGATGCTTCCCTGAGAAGTTGAGATGGTGTTTGATTGGAGAGGTCTGCCAAGGAAGTAAAGTGTAAAGTGCTTTGAGCAGTCGTGAGGATTGGGTACTGTGTTATAAAAAGAATTACCTTATCAAACAACTGATATTGGTTAACACTGGATGCCTGAGTACCTAGACACATAGGCATGTGTGCAACAACACATGCACAGTGCACACGAGCCTCTGCCATTTCTACCATTAAAAATATCCTTTTGGAACATTGAGCACTGGTAGAATTTAACAAAAAGTGCCACATCAAATATCATTGACTTAGATTGTTGTTTTCTGAATTCACAAACTTGCATAACGTACAATTAATTCTACACAAATTCTTATTTCAGACACGGTCAACATCTTGTCTTACTGCTGAACGGAATTCGCAAGCCTGTCAAGGTAAACACAAATAACTCAGTATTTGTTTTAATAACAAATAGTCTGAAGTGGTATTTGCCGCAAATCTGGATTCTCGTAAGGCCAAGCTCCAGTGCCACCTTTAAATTCTGTTTCTTCTCCTACCCTCTCATGCCCCACACAATTGCGGTACTACAACTTGTCTCTTTCCTGATACCAATGATTAGCCACAAATAAGAAAATCTTCAACAAAATGACCATTAAATAGAAGAAAATGTAAAATGACTCATAAAACAACCGTGGTGCCTACTACATGAGTGTCACAGTTGCCACCGTCCTCACGTGCCAGTTCCAGCTCGGGTCTACCCCTGGCACATCACTTTCAAAAACTCCTTTTAAAGTCGGCCAATGAAATCACCCACTAGGAATGTGGGCAGGCTCCGGTTATGTGGTAATTTTGGGTAATTTCAGCCACACCCTGCTTGTGTTACATGCAATGTTTAGGATGTTAATATGCCATTATATTCGTATTCCCATTAGTCGTGTATTCGTCTTCAAATTGTGGCGGGTATTTGCACAATTCCCATTACTGGCGAAGTCAATTGCTATAAATGTACGGTTCAATTCCGCACACTCCTCAGCTTTTCAGAGACGATTAGCCAGGGGTAGTTTCGATCCCTGGCTAAGGCTTGCGAAGAAAAGTGCCACCCATCACATAAGATATAGAATATTCCATTTACGAGATAGAATAGGAACAGTCCCATATTTTTTCTGAGTGGGATGTGACAACACGGTTGTTAGCGCAATTTGTATTTTTGAACATGTGCCACCATCTGGTGACTGCATAACCACTTAATATGTTTACTGAAAAATTTGAAACTAAAAATACATTTAAAATGGTCTCCTGCTTCTATGCCCAGAATTGGGAGAGCAGTAATTTTTAACCGGAAGTCTGCTGTGGGAAACTTAAACATCAAAGGTTATTATGGTTAACTCTGCTCACATTGGCAGTGTTGACAATTAATTTTGTTTTTAAACTAAACGTGTTTAGTTTAACATTTAAATGTGTCAGGTAGAATCTATCAAATTGCAAACATTGTTCCAAGCTTACCAAAATAACTACCCTGGGTAAACACAATTTGGCCGGCAGTAAACCTTCAGCATGTATGTTGTAGTCTGTAGTCATAAGAAAATAACATTAAATAAAACCTAACAGCATACACCCTCGTTTTTAGAAAACTATTATCTGCTGCGTGCAGTGGCGTGATTAAAGGAAAATAAAAAGCAACTTTTTGGTGTTGTTTCCCTTTAAATGGTGGGTTCATATTCAAGATAATGTTATGGCGATAATTGATGGCTTTTTGTTACGCTTTGTTTGTTGTCTAAGTTGTAGTTGCATATTTCAGGATGAACTGCCATTGAAGTTCAAGGTCACAACAGATGGGAACAAATGGCAGGGAGAAGCGGTTATTCCATCAGACTACTTCCCACCAAAAGTGTCTAAGTTCAATGCATACGCCATCCACGGAGAGGGCGAAGGGCGCGTCTACGAGGCACTAAACCCCGTACCCAATGGAGCGTATTCAAATCCAGACTTGTGAGTTTTGGAATGTTTTTTTTACTTGAATTGCTTGATGTAAAAAAAATGCAGTGCACTCTGAAAGAAATCTTTCTATTTATAAATATCAGTGTATTTTATTCTGTATGTTATCATCAGTGAACAATGCATAAAACATGCGTTTTACCAACACACACACGCACGCACGCACGCACGCACGCACGCACACGCACGCACGCACGCACGCACACACAAATGAAGTGCAAGAAACATCAGCATTTAAAATAACTAAATCTTTAAAAAAACCACTTGTAATGTGTACGAGGGACAAAATTTCATCGTTTTGTAGCAAGTTAGGCAAATGTAAAAAAACTGAGCATGCTGTTGGAATCGAGCCAGCTTAGCAGCCAAACTTCAACTGAAATATATTCCACTTAAGCAGATTATCTTTTACTATGTTAGACACAGACAGTCAGGTCTGAAGGAAGTGTCGACTTAAACACAAATCAACTGAATTTGAGTTATGTGCAGTACACTGGCAGGTTGCCAGCTCCTCTGCTTATAACTGGCCAGGCAGTCATTTGTAATGTGAAGTCTGCTGTCTATTGTAGTCATAAGAATGTAATAGTAAATAAAAAACCAGGAACTGGCATTCTCGTTTTAATACACTAACTTTTGACTGTTTGTAAGTGCATCTCCTGTGAGGTGCCAATGTCCACTTGCCTCTTTCTGTGCCCATTCGTAACTTTGGCCCACTGCCCCTTGATCTGCCAATGAGGGATGTATTTGAGAAAACACAAAGTACCTGCCATGTTTAATGGTAGTATGATGAAAGTTGGTCATTAAAATTAGATGGAGAATAACCACAAAATGATGACAGGCTGACTCTCAATATTGTATTTGGTTGTGACAGTGGGGTTTGGCCCATAATACTTGGGGGAAATGGGAGGTTGATAACCCACCACACCCGTTTCTTTGATATATATATATATAGATATATAGATATATAGATATATATATATATATATATATATATTATGCTGAACAGACAATTTTGTTTGTTTCTTCCAGTCACCGTCTGGATGTCTTTCAATCCATCAGCTTCCAGGATCTGCTTCCACGGAATCACGAGATGAAAGATCTCTCAAACATATGGACGTCATGACTTAGATCTCTTGTGAACTTGGACTTTGTTTAATGCATTAGGTGCTGGCTTTATTAATATAGTAATAGTTGTGGAAAGTGTGCAGTGGCAGCAATGTAAGTCAGTTTGTTGCCAAATTGTGATGGTTGATTCAAGTTTTGAGATAGTATTGATAATGAATATGAGATAACATCACTGTTACATATTTACATTTCAAATCACATACCAATCAATTAGAAACATGTATCTAAACCACTTTTATAAAGATACATATGTAATACCAGTTTTTGTTATCCAAACTGTGTATTGTTTCATAAATGTAACAAATCTATACTTTCACCCCAACATTAAAGGTTTTGAATAGAAACATGCATCCAAAACTGTTTTGTTCAAGATACAGATGTAATACCAGTTTTCCAAACTGTATTGTTTAATAAATGTAACAAATCTATACTTTCACTTCCACATTAAATGATTGTGTTGAATAGTTGCAACCATGTACATTTTTTGTACTTAATTTTTGAATATGTAAACATTCCCGTTTTTTCTGAAGAAATTTGTCAACCATTAGCTCCCACCACTCCTCCAGCTTGTGTCACATGATATGAGTCATGTGACATGACTGTCCACTGACACAGGATGAGCGATGTGGGCAAAATATTCGGAGATGAGAGTTTTGAGTGGCATGAATAATGTTATATATATTTTGTTTATTGTAGAACAATGTAGTATTTAAATGTACGAGACATTAGTCACATATCTGATGGGGTGTATAGCAGTTTTGAAATCAAGTACAAGTTGGTATTTTGTAGAGTTTATTGCTCAATGTAATTGCAGAGGATTTTAGTGTATTTTTGTGTTAACTACTTGTCCTAAAAAGGCAACAATAAAGAATGATTGACTGAAGAATGCCGTCTCGTTTTATTTACAATGTGAATCTATCAAGTTGTGCACGTCAATGTACCTTAATTTATACAAAATGACATTATTACAATGGAATAACTCTAGCATTTCACATATTTTAAATAGTTTGGCTAGTAAATTTAATTTAGTATTACAGTACTTAGTATTTTTAATGTCGGTTTGCATGGTATAACATGTTTTAGATAGTTACTGTCTGGAGACTATCAATATAACTAGGTCTAGGTGAGGTCAGTGTAGCAATTTATTTCCCCCACGGCTACGATAAGTAAAGTGGTGATGACTGACCACCAAGCACCCCTCGCAGTGTTTTAATTTGGTAAAAATGATCAAAGCAAAACAGATTATTTATGTGCTTCGAAATGTACGTTTTGCAGGTTCTTTCAATAAACTTCTGACATTTCGCGATAAATCAGTGGCCATATTTTCACGTAACTGTGTTTACGGACTGGGAATATAATGGCTGACCAGTTGACCTTACATTACAATAAATCACGTACGCAATAGTAATAGACAAATAGTGATACGGTTATGTAACGGAGAGCCTAGATACTAATAATCATATGACAAGCGGAGCTTGTGATTTGTTTTGATTATGATCATTGTGGAAATACTTGTGGGCATATTATATATGGAGATGGACGTATACTGCTGAATACCAGTCTACCGGGGTACCTCAATTGATGTCTTGATTTGATTTTGAGCATTGCCATTGGCCATTGCCATTGCCATTGGCAAGTTAATTAGTACTATGTCTTATTGGATAGGATTTATAATTAATATAAAATGTAAAGCATATTGTACAGATATACATAAGATATAAATACATTAAATAAAAGGATGACACAAAAACGTGCAAGCACTTATTTCCATTGTGGTCCCAATCATTATATCATATGTAAACATTACGCCGGCATTGCCATTACGCCTTTTACTGATTATGTTTATAACATTGCAAGAAATCTTCATAATTAATATAAGCTAGCTAAGTTAGAGTATATACTTGAAATTGATACAAGTCAAGGTATAAAAACAATTATTATCGTCATTGTTTATGTTACAAACTTGCAAATATTTCTTGACATTTCAAAGTCGGTACTGCACCTGCATAGCAAACGATTGGTTTTTGGCGCGTTTTTTGCATTTACCAGATTCTTTGCCATACGACAACATTATATAACGATGGCTATTATTGGCTAATCATTATTAATAGACCCTGGTGACATAGACTATCACAGGAAAAATTTAATTAGACCAATACTAATTACGCAGTTACTACCTGGTGATATGTCATTGGTTATAAATAATCATCTCGCCATCTAGTAGATAATACAATAAACACAATCTTTGATTATAATACAATTCGCTAGATGGCGTTATATACAGCAGACGAAGTGTTTTTCAGAGTGGGACCGTGGCGTTGTAGTCAACACATTTTGCAACGCAACAACTGACAGTATAAATCGTAAAATTTGATCAAACCTTTATGGATATATAGTAAAAATAATACCGCGACGGAAGATGCACCAGACTAAAGAAGTAGAGTTGAAAAAGCTGAGGATATTGTGTAAAAAATACAATTATAACAGGCGCGTTTGCCGTGACTGTGAGTGACAGCTACCTGGCTGGAATATGTCACAACAATGACACTGACTCGTGAGGAACAATCCGTGCATCGCGAAATTCCGCAACAATTCGGTATTGTGTAAGTGTTATTAAATTTTGCTATGCATGAACTAGGGGCACTCGGCCCCGGGCAGCGAGGATCAAAACCTCGGCTATGATCATCAGTGATGATCAGTGACGACACAATTGGTGAATTGCTACAAAAGGGTTGGTTTCTGACATATGGCGTTTTAAAATAACGAATTGGAAATAAAATAAACAAAACACTTGGTAACACATGTAGTCTTTATACCAATCCACAACGGACCATAACTACTAATATTTAATTATTTTAGAAAGAAAACTAAAAATAGTAGTTGGTTATGCATTCCTCATCGCCCAAATCCGTGGTAAGTAAATTTAGCAGCGTTTCCCGTCAACTAGCCAATATAATAATGATTGTGTTTATAAACACATATCTGGATGGCATGACTACGTCTACGTTAATTGTAAACTTAACAGTCTTAGGCAACGTAATACAGGTAACTTAGGTCATATAAATTGTGTATAATTGTTTTCTTATTCAATACTGAGTTTGTATGGGCGTAGGCCA
The DNA here is from genome assembly GCA_025642075.2 of Ridgeia piscesae. Taxonomy (NCBI): domain Eukaryota; kingdom Metazoa; phylum Annelida; class Polychaeta; order Sabellida; family Siboglinidae; genus Ridgeia; species Ridgeia piscesae. The sequence continues at coordinate 12,338 of JAODUO010000017.1, read as the reverse complement.
GATTCCATTTTAGCGACATTTTGGTGGTGTGCGTCCGTTTTGCGGTATGTGGGCAATACTGAAATGACGACCGAAGTTACTTTGTGGTTTTTTTTGTACATTTAATCTGAGTTATGCTTCTTACGTTTTGGGAATGGCATAAAGCGTTCTTGTAAGCTATGGCCTATGCATGTCATATACACTAGATGTCACCATTACATCTAGCCTCGTAACGGCTGATGATTGGATCGTAGGATACATCACGTTCTCGAAAAAAAGACATCGCGTTTTGAAAACAAACACTCTTTTGTGCATTGCCATTAAAAGGGGATATATCGCGTTTTGGGAAACAGAATCCTATACTTCTCTGTGTAGAGATGAGATTGGAGTAAAGCTTGCAATGTGAATAGGCGAAAGTGTTTTGGTTTGGCGTCTAACGCGTTTTGTCCTGAAACCCTTCATATATTTATTTACGTGATTTTGCAAAGTCCAAACTGATTCATTTTAATTAATAAAAGGCTATAACTGAATTATAAGGTTTTATACCAAGAATGTTAGATAAATATAAGATTAAAACATTGTCCTCTTTATTAAATATTGTTTCACAAAAGTGAGAATGACCTATTCACACTTGGGAGATAGGTAAACAAACGCTAGACAAAGGACCAATGGCCAAATACCCTACAATCTGGGCTGAGTCGTCAGTTATCAAGAAACATAAGGGTCCATGGACAACAAACTCATCGTGCGTTTCAATTACTGCATTTATGTTTGGGTCGGTTCTCCGAAGTGTTGCTGCCTCTTCTTCTAGCTGCTTCCTTTGGTAAAGTTCTTTATCGCTGTTGTTATCACATGGCACAGTTGTCTTTCTGTCGTTGACATTTAGTAAATCGAACACACCATGCGTTTACTTTAACAAAAATCAGCAGTCGTATGTGCCTCAATCCGTAGCTTTCGAAGTGATGTCATAATCGTAATACCACTGCCTGCAGTGTTTGAACAAACCTGCAGAGGCGACTCCGACCTAGAATAAATGCGCATGATCAAACTTTAAATTATTGTTGCCATGTAGGTATGCTTCAACACAATTGTTTTATCATTACGACTGACATCACTATCATGTGTTTCTTTAGGTAGTCCCATTTGTTCTTACACAACTATATAATAAAATTCCATATTAAAATACAAATTTACAAGACATACAGTGAGTACTGTTTTATATTTTACCAACAAACCAATAATTGTTCTCACCCGCATTGGGCCCAAAAAAGCTTATTTTTCGCCTTTTCATTTGTCACAGGTAACCAAGAACTGCAGTCTTGAGAAACGCAAATACTTTAATTCCCAGTATAATATGATCTTCATTGGTAAGCGTATAGTCTCCAATAAACATATCAACGTTTTACTTGCGTCAGAAACCGTAGTGATCTGTAACGATGATTCAAAAACATTTGATTAAAAACTACAAACTCAAAAATAGTACAGAGTATTTCACCTTCTTGGCCCATTTTTTGCTTTTAGGCTCACGGGTGTATCTGATAAGAAATTGCTTTAATTAACATACTGGACCCTTCTGTTTCTACCTTACGTAACCTTATATAATGTGAAGTTTTCACCGACACGTTTTGAAATCGTTCATCAACGTATCAATAGTATTGATAAGAATCAATAACTATTTCAACAATGGCATGCAACCTAGTCTTACAATATCCGTAAAACGAGAACCACTTCACGCTTCATACGAAGGACTCGGTTTTTGCCACGCCAGGTTCGAAAGCACAATTTTGCGACATTAAATTCAATTCAGTTTGTTGCGGGCAGGGCTCTCCTAAACAATGGTATGACTACATAACGCCGGTGTCAATTTAGTTGGCGGCCCAAACAAAATGAACAGTACCGCTGTGGTGGTCCCAGTTTCGACCAGTCCAGGATTTACATCAAGTATTGAAATAATATTGTTATCACGCACATCTTAAATAAAAATGGATTAACTTATGTGATCATTTTCACTCATTCGAACGTGTTGTGTTATTTAGTCGAATCTCGGCCCGGGCATGACGTATGCCGTTGTCACTACGTCAGAGCGCGTCAGAACAGATAAAAGCATGCGCGATATGCGTTTAGACGAATCCTGGACTGGTCGAATCTGGGACCACCACACCGCCACAGTAATTATTCCTGTTTTCCTTGTTGGCGGCCCAAACAAAATGAACAGTACCGCCACAGTAACTATTCCTGTTTTCCTTGGTGGCGGCCCAAACAAAATGAACAGTACCGCCACAGTAATTATTCCTGTTTTCCTCGTTGGCGGCCCAAACAAAATGAACAGTACCGCCACAGTAACTATTCCTGTTTTCCTCGTTGGCGGCCCAAACAAAATGAACAGTATCGCCACAGTAACTATTCCTGTTTTCCTTGTTGGCGGCCCAAACAAAATGAACAGTACCGCCACAGTAATTATTCCTGTTTTCCTCGTTGGCGGCCCAAACAAAATGAACAGTACCGCCACAGTAACTATTCCTGTTTTCCTCGTTGGCGGCCCAAACAAAATGAACAGTACCGCCACAGTAACTATTCCTGTTTTCCTTGTTGGCGGCCCAAACAAAATGAACAGTACCGCCACAGTAACTATTCCTGTTTTCCTCGTTGGCGGCCCAAACAAAATGAACAGTACCGCCACAGTAACTATTCCTGTTTTCCTCGTTGGCGGCCCAAACAAAATGAACAGTATCGCCACAGTAACTATTCCTGTTTTCCTCGTTGGCGGCCCAAACAAAATGAACAGTACCGCCACAGTAACTATTCCTGTTTTCCTTGTTGGCGGCCCAAACAAAATGAACAGTACCGCCACAGTAACTATTCCTGTTTTCCTTGTTGGCGGCCCAAACAAAATGAACAGTACCGCCACAGTAACTATTCCTGTTTTCCTCGTTGGCGGCCCAAACAAAATGAACAGTACCGCCACAGTAACTATTCCTGTTTTCCTTGTTGGCGGCCCAAACAAAATGAACAGTATCGCCACAGTAACTATTCCTGTTTTCCTCGTTGGCGGCCCAAACAAAATGAACAGTATCGCCACAGTAACTATTCCTGTTTTCCTTGTTGGCGGCCCAAACAAAATGAACAGTACCGCCACAGTAACTATTCCTGTTTTCCTCGTTGGCGGCCCAAACAAAATGAACAGTACCGCCACAGTAACTATTCCTGTTTTCCTTGTTGGCGGCCCAAACAAAATGAACAGTATCGCCACAGTAACTATTCCTGTTTTCCTTGTTGGCGGCCCAAACACAATGAACAGTACCGCCATAGTAATTAGTCCTATTTTCTTTACAATGTTGTTTTATTTAAAATGAAAAGAAGTGTTTTACATGTGTTCCAAATTAACGGTTTTTGCATCCAAACACGACACAATATGACCCACCACAAGAGAGCCGTCCTTGCTCGGCGTTCATGTTTGCTGTCCTGTATACGTAGCCCAGTATGTGACGCTGTAGCGCTTACATTTTCCCGGCGTTATAAACGTTCTGGTTAATGTTTCTGCGCATGCGCGATAAATGTAAAATCATCAATGTGCAGTGAAACGACAAAGCATTTATGGTATAAATACTACTGGCTGTTCGTTAGGATATAATTTTATATAACCTCTCAGCAAAGTTATTTGTCGCAAATTAACACGAGGCAAATAAGTTTCGAGGCATGTTTTGATAGCAATGGCAAATCACGTGACTGTAGTGCGCAATAATCCGTGACAATGATTTATATAATATAATATTTTAATGTATTGAACGACAGTTTAAGCAACTCATCACAGTAATCATCACAGGAGAGTTAACGAACAGCCCGTGGCATTTATGCCAAAAATGCTTTGTCGTTTCGCTGCACATTGATGATTTTTTTATCGCGCATGCGCAGAAACGTCAATCGGGAAAGTTTATAACGACCGGAAAAATGTAAGCGTGCCAACGCCACTAATCAACGTAAAATGAAGCCACGGAATAAGATTATGCTTGTATGGATATGCTTTGATAACACGTTTCGCTTCGAGTAAAGGGCCGCATGTAGTGTGTGGGTGTGTGGGTGTGTGGGTGTGTGGGTGTGTGGGTGTGTGGGTGTGTGGGTGTGTGGTTGTGTGGTTGTGTGGGTGTGTGGGTGTGTGGGTGTGTGGTTCTCTTTTTATTTTTATGCATTATCTTATTGTCTTACAAGACGGGACGGGAAGATAACTAAATAGAAGAGACAAATAATGAATTGTAGGGAAGGAATTTTAAAAAGGGTAGACGTTAGAAATGAATATAATGTATGGAAATGGGTCGGAAAAGAAGGGAAGATGAAATCATTGAAGGGAAATTAATCAATAATGGGAAGGGAAAGCAATTAATTGAAGGAAGAGAAAATATATATTGCCAGAGCAGATCTATACATAATGGGACGTGCATACAACCAGGGTTGGGCTAAACCTCCATCTTGGACTAAACTGGGTTAAACTATTAAACAATATAGCAGTCAGTGTTTCACATACATTTATTAACAATATAAAACAGAGAAAGAATCATATGTGATACAGGATGAATCCAGTTGTTGGCTGTAAATACAACTGCTGCCTGCTGAGAGGGTAGATACCACCTGCCAGTCTCCAAGACTCTACACACCCTGTTCCACTACCTGCAGGCTGACACCAGGCTCTACTGGTGTAGGGTATCTGACTGGAATCACTGCACTTCTTCAGAAGAAGACTCGGCCTGCAGGAACCAGTGTGAGAACAACATGCATGTTATGGCTATGACACACGCATAAAAGACCATTTTATTTTACTTCCTGGCCTGGTTTAAATATATAACAGGGTTAGGGGGTAGAACTTCAGCATTTATTTTACTAGACAGCGGGAGTAGTAAAGACAAAAGTTTACTAGTCCGCTAAATGGTTTACTAATCCGGCGCTCATTTACTGGTAGTACCTCCCTACGTCCCTACCATATAGAGGACACCCTACCATTATAAAAGTTCCGTAATAATTCCGGAAATTGACTTCTTATTACGATATTATAAAAACAGCTCTGCTGGACTATATCAATGGAAATAAAAATATCACACTATAGACAATTATACACATGGAACGAAACTTGTATAAGGGGCCGAGATCGCACCGCGGAAACTATCTTAACATTGGAAAACATAAGCAATCAATCGCGCGAATGTCACGCACATTCACGCAGGCAAACAGACACCCACTCAATACAGTTGGTTCTCTGTCTGTCATTACACCAATCACAACGCTCTGATCTCGACTGGAAACAGTATGCTTAGGGAGCAGCATGCAAATGCAACCGTAGGCCAGGCGCTTTGTTGTAGCGTAAGTCAAGAGTACACAATTGGTTTGTCTACTTGTGAAACAAGTGTAGAGATCAATCGATGTTTTAAGACGAATATTTATTGCAAACACATATTACTCGGCAAGCACACTTGTATGTAGGTAGTGACGGAGATCCGCTTCCTTTTGAGGCATTGCCCATTGCCATGCAATCAATAGCGTGCGGATACAGTGATAATTGCCAACGGGCCAGGTCCTTGGCCATACCATGAGCGCTATGCCGACAAACAGGTAACGCCAAAAGCTAGACATAACAGTCATGACGAAGTACCATACGAAAAAACAAAGGTTCTTCCAAACTACCCAGGCACGATTATATACTAGACTTGCGTGGGGTGCACCACTTCTCTCGCGTCGTGTTCTGAGAGTTTTTTGTCGTTCACACTTCGGAATCAAATCGGAAGACCTGAAGCGAAACAGCAGACATTTGGCAAGTTCAATATGAAAACGAAACCACAAAGCAACTAACAGGCAATAGTCGTATCATATAACGATTGGTATTGAGCTACACAAACCGAAAGCCCTACAAATAGTATCGCATTGCAGAGTAAATCTTTATGCGAACGAACATCTTGTATCACCCCGCCTCACCCACTTCGACGACATGTATTTGATTAAACAACAGCTTTTGTTTCATTGCGTTGCGTCCAAGCATTTCTTGTATTCATAAACAGTTTGGAATGGCATGTAGTGCTTCAGATATATATTTGCGTAGCCTGCATACAGCACTCGTGGCGTCGCCGTTAACACGTTTTAGAGTTACAGATCGACGAGAATAGAGTGCCAACATTTAAACGGAACTTCTGTCGTTGAGAGTATATATTATTGCGAAGGTCAATAAAACGAATGTTAAACTATATACTGCCAACAACTTCTATTTGCATAGGCATAGATGGAAAGCTTAAGACATTGACAACTCATCGAAGATTGGTATGCGATATGTACAGTGGACTGTGAATGAGAACAAGAATATAAATGTTGTGCCATTTCCGACAAGAATTAGGCACTTGTGTAGCAGGCAAACTACATGCTCCTACATTTGAACATTCATTACGGGAAGCGCGGGTAGTGTAGTGGTTAGCGCGCATCCAACTGGCAATCCGACTGCCCGGGTTTAATAAGAGCGGACACAGCAGGCCTGACACATTTGGTATTAAAATCAATGGACGTAGATTAACATTGTTGAATCTAATCGATGCTATACGCCACGCATGTTGACAAACATCGTACAGAAAAAGTACCCGAATGTCGCACAGGCCGCTGCACCATAATAAAACTGTAGTCTAATGCGTGTACATGATGACAACATGAACCTGTGCAAGGGCAAACATTGAAAGAAAGAAGGAGTAGTCGGACGAAAGCGTCCCCCCTCCCCAGTTTGCCTATATCAACGGAGTCGCCATCTTGAAATCTGACGTCTGAACGAAAATAGCGCGTTTGCCGTATTGTCGTGACGTCACAATAAGGATGTCCCTTCCGGATTCTCGCCATTACCACGCCCCGTAGCCCAATGCTGGAAAAAAGATACCAGTTTCTTTAATGTAATCTCGACCGCATCGCTGTGGGATTTACGCCTTTGATTGCAGTGGGGTGAAGGAATGTGGGCATGTGTAATAATTGAGTCTACTTGTGTCAACCTCTTAAGTCACCGTACATATTATAACGCTCTTTTTATTGTGTTTTTATCAGGTGTCTTTGCCAGATGAAGGTTCAGAGACGCATGGTCCAAAGCAGGCGACTTCTGGCAGCATTACTGGACGACCGGGCGCGATTAGGTGAAGACTGACGACGCGGTTCAGTCATTTGATAGTGAGTGAAACCTTGTGTTTATCGAGTACAGCCACTTTGTGCAGGTGCAGTATAACGTTTTGATGTAATTGTAAATGTAGGCCGATCACCGGGAGAATCAAATATCGCTTGACATAAATGTCATGTATAATACAAATTGCGAGTGGACATTAGTCTTAATGTTACAGTTCTCATACAGACGAGAAAACAAACGAAACGTTTTACTTAGGCGATTGATGTAGCTAGTTTTCACGGTATGTGATTGATCAGAACTGATATAAAGAAGATGGTATAGGCTTCGAATAATTTCCTCGTAACCACTTTAGGTGGTGCTTTTTGGGTCTAGCCGCAATATCTGTCAGTTGTATGCACTCACTCGAATGTGCTCTCATTGTATTAAGAAGTAAATTGGCTGGAGCAAGTGCAAAACATCCAACTATGCCAGTCACATCACCTTGTGAGCGAAGCGAGCTTCTGTTGCACACAGACAACTTGGCCACACTAATTATTAGATTCCAACATAAGTAATGTCAAGATATGATGCTAAAATAAGGAACATGGAACGAAACTTGTATAAGGGGCCGAGATCGCACCGCGGAAACTATCTTAACATTGGAAAATATAAGCACGAATCCCTCGAATGTCACGCACATTGTCGCACGCAAACAGACACCCACTCAATACAGTTGGTTCTCTGTCTGTCATTACACCAATCACAACGCTCTGATCTCGACTGGAAACAGTATGCTTAGGGAGCAGCATGCAAATGCAACCGTAGGCCAGGCGCTTTGTTGTAGCCTAAGTCACGAGTTCACAATTGATTTGTTTTCTTCTGAAACAAGTGTAGAGATCAATCGATGTTTTAAGACGAATATTTATTGCAAGCACATATTACTCGGCAAGCACACTTGTATGTAGGTAGTGACGGAGATCCGCTTCCCTTTGAGGCATTGCCCATTGCCATGCAATCAATAGCGTGCGGATACAGTGATAATTGCCAACGGGCCAGGTTTGGCCATACCATGAGCACTATGCCGACAAACAGGTAACGCCAAAAGCTAGACATTACAGTGATTACGAAGTACCATACGAAAAAACAAAGATTCTTCCAAACTACCCAGGCAACTACACGATTATATACTAGACTTGCGTGGGGTGCACCACTTCTCTCGCGTCGTGTTCTGAGAGTTTTTTGTCGTTCACACTTCGGAATCAAATCGGAAGACCTGAAACGAAACAGCAGACATTTGGCAAGTTCAATATGAAAACGAAACCACAAAGCAACTAACAGGCAATAGTCGTATCATATAACGATTGGTATTGAGCTACACAAACCGAAAGACCTACAAATAGTATCGCATTGCAGAGTAAATCTTTATGCGAACGAACATCTTGTATCACCCCGCCTCACACACTTCGACGACATGTATTTGATTTAACAACAGCTTTTGTTTCATTGCGTTGCGTCCAAGCATTTCGTGTATTCATAAACAGTTTGGAATGGCATGTAATGCTTCAGATACATATTTGCGTAGCCTGCACACAGCACTCGTGGCGTCGCCGTTAACACGTTTTAGAGTTACAGATCGACGAGAATAGAGTGCCAACATTTAAACGGAACTTCTGTCGTTGAGAGTATATATTATTGCGAAGGTCAATAAAACGAATGTTAAACTATATACTGCCAACAACTTATATTTGCATAGGCATAGATGGAAAGCTTAAGACATTGACAACTCATCGAAGAGTGGTATGTGACATGTACAGTGGACTGTGAATGAGAACAAGAATATAAATGTTGTGCCATTTCCGACAAGAATTAGGCACTTGTGTAGCATGCAAACTACATGCTCCTACATTTGAACATTCATTACGGGAGGCGCGGGTAGTGTAGTGGTTAGCGCGCATCCAACTGGCAATCCGACTGCCCGGGTTTAATAAGAGCGGACACAGCAGGCCTGACATATTTGGTATTAAAATCAATGGACGTAGACTAACATTGTTGAATCTAATCGATGCTATACGCCACGCATATTGACAAACATCGTACAGAAAAAGTACCCGAATGTCGCACAGGCCGCTGCACCATAATAAAACTGTAGTCTAATGCGTGTACATGATGACAACATGAACCTGTGCAAGGGCAGACATTGAAAGAAAGAAGGAGTAGTCGGACGAAAGCGTCCCCCCTCCCCAGTTTGCCTATATCAACGGCGTCGCCATCTTGAAATGTGACGTTGTCTGAACGAAAGCAGCGTGTTTGCCGTATTGTCGTGACGTCACAATAGGGATGTCCCTTCCGGTTTCTCGCCATTACCACGCCGCGTAGCCGAATGCTGGAAAAAAGATGCCAGTTTCTTTAATGTAATCTCGACCGCATCGCTGTGGGATTTACGCCTTTGATTGCAGTGGGGTGAAGGAATGTGGGCATGTGTAATAATTGAGTCTACTTGTGTCAACCTCTTAAGTCACCGTACATATTATAACGCTCTTTTTATTGTGTTTTTATCAGGTGTCTTTGCCAGATGAAGGTTCAGAGACGCATGGTCCAAAGCAGGCGACTTCTGGCAGCATTACTGGACGACCGGGCGCGATTAGGTGAAGACTGACGACGAGGGTCAGTCATTTGATAGTGAGTGAAACCTTGTGTTTATCGAGTACTGCCACTTTGTGCAGGTGCAGTATAACGTTTTGATGTAATTGTAAATGTAGGGCGATCACCGGGAGAATCAAATATAGCTTGACATAAATGTCATGTATAATAAAAATTGCGAGTGGACATTAGTCTTAATGTTACAGTTCTCTCAAAGACGAGAAAACAAACGAAACGTTTTACTTAGGCGATTGATGTAGCTAGTTTTCATGCTATGTTATTGATCAGAACTGATATAAAGAAAATGGTTTAGACTTCGAATAGTTTCCTCGTAACCATTATAGGTGGTGCTTTTTGGGTCTAGCCGCAATATCTGTTAGTTCAATCGAATGTGCTCTCATTGTATTAAGAAGTAAATTGGCTGGAGTAAGTGCAAAACATCCAACTATGCCAGTCACATCACCTTGTGAGCGAAGCGAGCTTCTGTTGCACACAGACAACTTGGCCACACTAATTATTAGATTCCAACATAAGTAATGTCAAGATATGATGCTAAAATAAGGCACATGGAACGAAACTTGTATAAGGGGCCGAGATCGCACCGCGGAAACTATCTTAACATTGGAAAATATAAGCACGAATCGCGCGAATGTCACGCACATTGTCGCACGCAAACAGACACCCACTCAATACAGTTGGTTCTCTGTCTGTCATTACACCAATCACAACGCTCTGATCTCGACTGGAAACAGTATGCTTAGGGAGCAGCATGCAAATGCAACCGTAGGCCAGGCGCTTTCTTGTAGCGTAAGTCACGAGTACACAATTGGTTTGTCTACTTCTGAAACAAGTGTAGAGATCAATCGATGTTTTAAGACGAATATTTATTGCAAACACATATTACTCGGCAAGCACACTTGTATGTAGGTAGTGACGGAGATCCGCTTCCTTTTGAGGCATTGCCCATTGCCATGCAATCAATAGCGTGCGGATACAGTGATAATTGCCAACGGGCCAGGTCCTTGGCCATACCATGAGCGCTATGCCGACAAACAGGTAACGCCAAAAGCTAGACATAACAGTCATGACGAAGTACCATACGAAAAAACAAAGGTTCTTCCAAACTACCCAGGCACGATTATATACTAGACTTGCGTGGGGTGCACCACTTCTCTCGCGTCGTGTTCTGAGAGTTTTTTGTCGTTCACACTTCGGAATCAAATCGGAAGATCTGAAACGAAACAGCAGACATTTGGCAAGTTCAATATAAAAACGAAACCACAAAGCAACTAGCAGGCAATAGTCGTATCATATAACGATTGGTATTGAGCTACACAAACCGAAAGCCCTACAAGTAGTATCGCATTGCAGAGTAAATCTTTATGTGAACGAACATCTTGTATTACCCCGCCTCACACACTTCGACGACATGTATTTGATTTAACAACAGCTTTTGTTTCATTGCGTTGCGTCCAAGCATTTCTTATATTCATAAACAGTTTGGAATGGCATGTAATGCTTCAGATACATATTTGCGTAGCCTTCATACAGCACTCGTGGCGTCGTCGTTAACACGTTTTAGAGTTACAGATCGACGAGAATAGAGTGCCAACATTTAAACGGAACTTCTGTCGTTGAGAGTATATATTATTGCGAAGGTCAATAAAACGAATGTTAAACTATATACTGCCAACAACTTCTATTTGCATAGGCATAGATGGAAAGCTTAAGACATAGACAACTCATCGAAGAGTGGTATGCGACATGTACAGTGGACTGTGAATGAGAACAAGAATATAAATGTTGTGCCATTTCCGACAAGAATTAGGCACTTGTGTAGCATGCAAACTACATGCTCCTACATTTGAACATTCATTACGGGAGGCGCGGGTAGTGTAGTGGTTAGCGCGCATCCAACTGGCAATCCGACTGGCCGGGTTTAATAAGAGCGGACACAGCAGGCCTGACATATTTGGTATTAAAACCAATGGACGTAGACTAACATTGTTGAATCTAATCGATGCTATACGCCACGCATATTGACAAACATCGTACAGAAAAAGTACCCGAATGTCGCACAGGCCGCTGCACCATAATAAAACTGTAGTCTAATGCGTGTACATGATGACAACATGAACCTCTGCAAGGGCAAACATTGAAAGAAAGAAGGAGTAGTCGGACGAAAGCGTCCCCCCTCCCCAGTTTGCCTATATCAACGGAGTCGCCATCTTGAAATCTGACGTTGTCTGAACGAAAATAGCGCGTTTGCCGTATTGTCGTGACGTCACAATAGGGATGTCCCTTCCGGTTTCGCGCCATTACCACGCCGCGTAGCCGAATGCTGGAAAAAAGATGCCAGTTTCTTTAATGTAATCTCGACCGCATCGCTGTGGGATTTACGCCTTTGATTGCAGTGGGGTGAAGGAATGTGGGCATGTGTAATAATTGAGTCTACTTGTGTCAACCTCTTAAGTCACCGTACATATTATAACGCTCTTTTTATTGTGTTTTTATCAGGTGTCTTTGCCAGATGAAGGTTCAGAGACGCATGGTCCAAAGCAGGCGACTTCTGGCAGCATTACTGGACGACCGGGCGCGATTAGGTGAAGAC